>BCLG01001665.1:10284-31629 GCA_001602295.1 Zoysia matrella | reverse complement strand
GCGGCGGCTGCTGGCGCCCGGCGGGTCGTCGTCGTTCTCGGACGCTGAGGTCGGGGAGTTCCTGCAGGGCGGCAGCGGACGCAGGCGCGCAATGGGGTAAGCGGTCGGCCTCGCCGCTCCCAGCGACGGCGCGCGGCGTCAACTGCTGTCTCGGGATCGGAGGAGGACGTAGCGCCGAGCTACTTTGGAGTAGTAGTTTACTGAGATTTTTTCGCTTGTTCTCTCCCGTTTTGACGATTATTTAGCCCATCCGCTGATCACGAATTTGAATTCTGGCGAACAAGCCGCAACCCAATGGTTGTATCATTTGTACCGCACGATCATGAAAGAGAGTGCCAAGTATATGCTTGTCCTCAACGTTTTTCCCTCTGAACATGGTTTGGCTGGTACAAACAGCTGCGTTATCACTCGCAGCTTCCACTGTTCCATGCACGCTGCGTAGCGTAGCTGACTGCCAGTTTTTACAGTAAGCACGAACTGCTTCTACTGTAGTAGTAGCACACTAGCACCGTTGGCAAGTTCGTTGCAGATCAAGCATACGTGGGGTCGGGTAGTTAATTATAATTTCTGCGAGGATTGCTTTTAAAAAAATGTTCTAAATGACAGACAAGATCACCAGCCACTGTTATCAAATGAGAGGGAACCAGGCAGGACGACCATAAACTATGGTTTCCGGTCACCGCCCGCACCTGAATGATCATGAGAACTGGGAAAAGGGACAAGAACTACAGCCTGCCGAAAGACTCCCGGCCGCAGCTCTGATTACCATATCTAAACGTATAGGGGCAAGGTTTGGTCTACCGGCATCGGTTTGATCGGTTTTCGTGAAAATCAGAAAAACCGAAAAAACCGAGTAAATTCAAAAATCAAATTTTTTATAGAAAATCGGTCAGTTTTTTCGGTTTACCAGCCGGTTTTTTCGGTTTACTTTTTTTTTAATTTGAAATCAAATCGGTTCGAGTAGTTTTTCGGTTTACCGGCCGGTTTGATGGGTTTTCGAATTTTCAAAATTTTTTAATTTTAATTTTTTTTAATTTATTAAACCAAAAATCGGCCGACCTTCTAAACCTGACCGAACTGGATCGAACCGATTTCACCGACACGGGCGCCGTCCAAAGGTGAAAGCGGCTCGAGTGGGCGGGCACGGCAGGGAGGGAATCACGGGTACATCTGACGGCGAGAAAGGGAAAAATAAAGGGTGGAGGTGATGCAACCCGCGATCGCTATCGGGATGGTTACGATTTACGAAGGGGATCGGTGGCTAGGGGCTACTACGTATCGTTCGTCCTTGTGGCGCGCGGCTTCCTCTGCGCCGTTGGCAAAGGCGACCGCCAGGGTCCTGGGCGACGCCGTGTGCGCAGCTGCGAAGGCAGGCATCTTCTCGCTGCGGTTGCCAGCCCTGTGTCGCCCGGCTTGGCAACTCGCCCTAGCCTCTGGCTAGCCAGAGAGCGGACCGCTGCCATCCCAGTGCTAATATCAGGGTGTAGGGCTACATTCCGATTTGAGCTGAACAGTTGCCAAACCATCAAGCTTGATAATGAACTAGTAACACAATTGCATGACTAGCCTTATTTACCAAACCAAAAGGTTTTAGCGAATGTGTTCGAGATGCTCTAACCCCACAGCACGACTGCAGCTTCGCCGATTCGACAACGGTTTCGATAAACCGCAGCTGAACACACCCTGAAAAAGAATAGAAAAAGAAGCGATCACTGTCATGGGAATCGATTCGGACATACAGATGCGGCCAATCCACTGTCGAACAACAAACTCTGCGTCTTTGCATGGTAAACGCTTGTGAATAAAGCCTGGACCATGGCATATAGTAGAACGCAAGTTCTTTACACTCCCCAAAAAAATCTAACTGCCTACAGGATATATACCTGGAATCATTCTAAAAAAAAATGTTTTAGCGAATATATTTATAGAAATGTGTGCAAAAGAAGTTAAAAAGTATATATCTTACCGAAAGAAATTGGAAAGGAAATGGTCAAAAAAGGACTGAAGGGAACCACGCACCAGACAAAACAGAACCATACCTTTAGGTGTTGCACAACGCATCTATGGCTCAGGACGATAAATAACACGTGAAATAAATCAGAAGCAAAACTTGACTGTGTCATAGAACAAATACAGGAGCATATGTCACTCCCTATGGTCAATTGTACATGTGGTTAAGAGAACAGAGAAATCAAACCATCGGATTGCACTATGACCTGAATCTACAACAATAAACACATCTGATTTGCCTTTAGCGCTTAAAATACTGGCTTCTAAAAATTGTACAATTGACTGAAGTCAGAGGAAATATGGGACAGCAGTCCTTGGGCCTCGCATCTGGTTGTTCTCCTCTGTCTCGGTGAAGAACTTAACATCTCTTTCCTGGCAATACAATAAGGTGGAGTATGCAATCAGCATCAGCTGTAGCCCACAAGATGCTACTGGAAGAACTTAAGAAAGCAGTGAGTGGAAGAAATAAAAATCTGCAATTTTAGCCCTCTCCCTATAGGTAGCCATTCATGTTATATATGCCTGTAACTACAGAATACAAAAAATGTTGGACAGGGCAAGGTAGCAGCTGGTGACCCCATGTAGCTGTACCATAGTATAACATCCTATTGCATAAGTGATTCGTGTCCATCTATAACTAATTATTTCTGTCCACATAATGCTTGAATATATGCACAAAAAAAATCTTCATAGGATTGAGTTGAACTGATTGTGGGAACTCAAAAATACAAGCAACAAGCAAATCCTTTTAGATAAAGATTTCACATACCATCTTCTCATCGAAGCTTAGTATAGAAGCAACATTACCACATCTGTAGCAATAATTAGGTGCAGACCATACCTGGTGGGGAAAAAATAAATTAAATGAAAAATAGCCACTACGATAGAAAGACACTGAGCATATGGAGTGATCAGTCTATACGTGAACAAGAACTCACAGTTACAAGGCCCTTCTCCTGGAACATGTATTTTAGTCCTTCCTGGACCAGCTGGTGAGCCCGGCAGACTAACTCGATACCATTAATATGGTTGAACTGTGTAACACAAAGTAGCGTTCATGAAACGAGGCAATCAAGAAGTGAACCAAAAAGGACCAAATGTATGCCCACCTCTGCTGTCACCCGTGATCCGAAAAGCCAACCTGCTCCACGGGGACTAACAGCCCATGTCTCTATTTCTTCAGGGTCACTCCACATAAGATCACAGAATGGGCCTTCATGTGGAATCTCACAGTTGCGATCAATTGTCCGTATCTGATGATACAAGACATAAAACTTTAATTCCACTGAACATATATTCATATAAAAGAATGTTTCATTGAATCATGTTACTACTCCCTCCATCCCATATTACTTGTCACCTTACACTCTTCTACTTTTCTCTTTTTACTTGTCATCCTCGCATCCTGATGCAATAACAACAATACCCCTATTAAAAGTACCCCTCTGCACACCCTCCCTTGCGCCAGACGCATGGTCTGCTCCACTCTCTCTTTCTCTCCCCACGTTCACAGCAGTTGTACTTGCAGTCAGTATTAATGAGGGGCAGCATGGGGTAGAGAGTGCACACGATTTCTTTCTTGGTTTCTCCGTTCCACGCCAGGACGTCAAATAATGAGGGACAGAGGGAGTACTATTCTAGGAGGTGGAGGACTATAACCCCTCCTCTTTTGTATTCGGACTTTTCTTTTTAATGAAATGATACGTAGATCTCCTACGCATTTGAGGAAGAAAAAAAACATGTTCCTACTGCGCTCCATATTATGGACCTACAAGTCTATGGATAAATGAATCTATGACACCACATCAAAAGTTTACCATTTCAGTACTAAAAAATTACACTACATATTGCACAAACTAGGATGAAAAACAGCACCCGTAGACTACTTATAGTTTATAAAGAGCGAGACAATGGTGTTTTTCAATGAATGTGGCCTCTTTTGGAAACATACAGTTTTACAAACCTTTACCATTTCACTAAAATAATGTCTAATCTGACACTAATGTAATTAAGATCCAACGGTTACTATTCTTAGCGATAATCAAGTTTGCGGCCGAGAAAGAATCGGCGACCAGTTTCTTTGGCATGCACATGAGAAAACCAGTGAAATTGTGGAGTAAGGTAGGGATGACCCCAAGTACGCATGGCTTCTATAGGTTGGGCCCACACATGCTACAAACAATGGGAAGCAAAGCTGTGTGGGAGTTTAAATAAATATCCATGGGTGAGAATTTAAAAATACATCCATAGCTAACAGCAGAATTTTTTTTTGTCACAAAAAAACTCCAATATCCATGTACCTTAAACAGTCCAAATTATATACTTTAATTTCTAGGACAGGTGCTATATGTTTATTTTTTTCATTACTCGCTGAACACAGCAAATCTACAAGCTAAGTATGGAATAAAAATAGGCAGGATCACATTTGAGAAAATATTTACATCCAACACTTAATTTGATTGATAACAATGTTACAGGAGAAGTTCAACAAACCTGGTCAACTGTGCGCACATCAGGAGAAAGACCACCATGAACACAGAGGACCTGAATTTCGGCATGTAACTTGAGTACGGTTTGTTACAAATAACATGAAGTTTCTCTACACAAAAAACTCACTTGTCCATTAATGATAGCTGAAAGTGTCAGGTAATCAAAAACATCAGTGCAGTACCGCCATGCATTCGCATTCCCATACTTCCTCTGGCACTCATCATAGAAACCATACACCTAAAATTTAGTCATAACATATTAGTATAGCTGCATAAAAAGCACTAAGTCATCAAGCAGTTGTTTGCAGTAGATTAAAATAAATGTATATAGTGTTGAGGACAAAGTATGGGCATGTACATTCGTAATTAGGTAGAAAATATTTCAACATGAAATCAGAAGTAAAATTTAAGCATGAAAGAGGTTTTTTATTATACATGTCACTTGCATCCATCAGCAGGGAGTGAAGGAGAAGGGTCAAGAGTCATTGGCAGAACATACAAATCACGAGAGGGTAGGCATACTACACGACACTTATTTGCAGCAGACGGATCTTGAATCACAAAATATCAACCGTCTTAACTTCTTTCTCCGTACCAGGACATACCTGAGTCAACTGCCTACTTTCATGGTTTCCACGCAGAAGGGTAATGTGAGCAGGATACCTGACAGCAGATAGAATTTAAGCCACAAGGATACATGGTGAAACTTAAGAGAAAAGGAATCACACATCAGAAAAACAAAGAATATGGGAGCCACAACTGTTTCATCAGAGTGCTAGTTTATTATAGAATATATGAAGAGGTAAGGATACATATTTATACATTTACAGTTCAAGCTTCTTACAATATCTAGGAAATTCAGCTTGAAATAGTAGCCAGAAGGCACTCAGTCATTCAGCTACCATGTTTTTTCTTGGATATCAAATGTATCACGTTTTTTAGATCAGATCTATGACATATGTTCACATAAAATAGATAAAACATGGTTAACACTGTGCAGTGCCTTGTCATCCAGAACAGCAGACCCTACATAGCTAAACTATAAAATATTATTAGCAATTCAGAACCATACCCAGATTTCTAAAGAAGATAAACTGGAGGTCAAAGTGGTGTTACAGACTGCTAAAGAATCCAAGAGACATAATGTTAGCGTTAGGACAACAACTTTTAGCTCAAAAATGACCAAAGAGTTTTGTCCTAATGTCATCGTTTGAAAACAGGAAAGAGTATGAAATATCAACAGGATCAGACAAATAATCAATGTAGCATTCCATCACTAGAACCGCCAGTAATTTAGTCTGCTACTCTGATTAATTAGGAGATACAATAATACATTTTTACTAATTCAGTGAGGGGGTATACAGAAAATAGCAGGGTTCAAGTATAGTCAAACAGCTGCTGAAACAAAGATGCTAAGCATCAGAAAGGTTGAACTTTCCAACAATCGAGCAGCCAATCCACTATCCTATAAAAGGAAGTTAATTAAAATACCTTGCTTTTAGTAGCAAAAGTATGGTGAAAACCTCCAGGCTATTGAAGCCACGGTCCACAAAATCACCCTGAAAACCAATCACGACGCAATTAAGGACGGCATCACCAGCCAACCAAACAAAACTCACAGAGAGAGACAATAGGCTGTCGCACCATGAAAATGTAATTCGTCTCAGGGACATGTCCCCCAGTCGCAAAGAGCTTCATCAGGTCATGGAACTGCCCATGGATGTCGCCGCACACTGTCACGGGGCTGTTCACCGGCTGCACGTTCGACTCCTCGATGAGGATTTCCTTCACCTGGACGGCCAACGAAAACAACCATGGTCACACACAGCCTACACAGGCACACACTTATCCACCATCTATAAAGCTTTGCTCCAATCCCTCCACGATGGGCAGCAAAGGCAACTTTTCCCCTTCATCTACCTCAGTAATTAATAACCCTACCTCCTGTGTGCCAGCGATCGAGAGAGCACGAGGCGAGCAAAACCCTAAGGACGGAACGAGAGAGCCAAGGGGTAGGAAGCTCACGTATTCGCAGAGGGACTGGAGCTCGTGCTCGGCGAGGTGCTGGCCCTCCTTGACCTTAGAGATCCACAGATCCAAATCCATCTGGAGCGGCGGCGGCGGATTTGACTCGGAGTCCCTCTCCTCTTTGCTTCAGGCGCCTCCTCGATCGTGGCGAGGCGAGAGGCAAACGATCTCGCCGAACGAGGAGCCGGAGCCGGGAGAGGAGGCGAGGTTGTGATTTGCGCCGGGCGTTCGGGCGCAGGCTGCCTCGCTCACAGCCTCGTGCTTGCACGAAACAGCGGGGCGCAGATGGATGGGGAGGCTTGGATTGGTTCAGGACTTCCAGTTCAACTTTTCTTTTTTTTTTCTTTTTCCTTCTTTGGATTTCGAATTATGATTTTGATGGAGTTTATCTTTACAGCTTCATACAATAAATCTATAAGTTTTTTGTAATTTTTTTAGTGCAGTGTAGTATCATCTAGCCACTGGGTACCAATAAAACATAATATGTGCTAAGCTTTTAAGCTGAAACTTTTGTCCATACAGTTACAAATTGTCAAACTGACGACAAAAAACAATTATGTATCCTGCATATGGTACTTGGAGTTTCGCTTTCTTTCGATTTGAAATATTAGATCAAGCTATCCGTGCGTCCATCATTGCAACTTTGCAAGACCTATTTTGGCATCTTGGAAATATACAAAGCATAATACTACTAATATTTACTCTCTGTTCTCAATCTCTTCTCAAATTAATGTCGCTGTTGAGTACAAACATCAACTTTAACGATTCGTTTTATTCAAAAATAAATATTAAAGTTCATATATTTTGTTATAGTTTACTTTATCATAAGATATTTGAATTACAACTTATAATTCTTTAGATTTAAATTAAAATTTTTAATAAGGCAAATAGTCAAAGTTAATGATTAAAGTCAACGGCAACAACAATTTGAGAACAGAGGAGTACATCTTAGAAACAAAAGAAATATCCTGTTGTCCAGATCAGAAATAAACGGTAGTACAAACCGGAACCCCGCCAGGTACGCAAAGGCAATAGGAGAATGACGGAGAAAAAAAAAATTGTTCCCCATCATACTAACGCTATTAACCCTGTAGAAACTAGGGCCAGCATGATTCTCCAGAAGTAACAAATATAGCAGAATAGGACTTCTTCATTAAATTAACTTCTTATTTCAAACAAGAAGGTTCCCATATACCAAACATTTTCAGCAAAGCTTCAACATTACTCTACAGCTTCCTGGCTTCCGATGATGCCAAATGCCATAGAAAACCTACTGGTACCGTTTCTTGAACAGATGATGCCTCTTTGACGGGTCCTTCTGTTTCTTGGGAGCACCCTTCCCCTTCCCAGTGCTGGACCAATATGTCACAGATATGCATTCAGTAAAATAAAAGTTTTAATTAAAATTAAATAAAAAACAGAGATCAATTGGGGAGAGACAGCACCTGTACTCCATGTAGACCATGCCACCTGCTCCAGAGAAGGCACTCATTGATCCAGCAGAGCGACGTGCCTTCAGGAGTGCCTTGCCATCAGCATCCATTTCCAAGTGTTCAACACCAATCATGTCATCACGTGCGTTTAGTACCTGTAATAAGAAGAGCATTTGCTTAATAGGCAATTACCAACCCGAGAGCTAAAATCAATGGGTGCAAAAAACACCCACCTGGCCCAGAAGGTCAAGTTGTTCATCAAGCGTGTGAAAGCTCAGATTAGGTCCTTCTTCTGGTGGCGGCAAACTAGTGATAACCTGTACAATACGTCATTACTATAAACTAAGTGGAAAAAAGAACATGAAGAGGCTCCTGATCTGATGCTATAAATTTTAGAAGAATGACCAAAAAGATATACCTTGAAGCTATATCCCTGGTCAACAAGAAATTGCTGCCTTTTTGTTGAATAGTACATCTCCTGTGTCAGCCAAAAAAAAAAATCGTGCTGAGATACTGAAGAACTTGCACATCTTTTATAACATATATCTATCTACATGCCAGTGCTTCCAAAGAAAAAGGAAAATATGGAGAAAGAGAGTGATAACGTGAGCCGCTCTGGGTACAAAACCCGAGCCCGAAGCTCGAACCCGAAAAAACCCGAGACCGAACCCAAAAAACCCAAAATTTGAAACCCGAATCAAATTTTCGGGTAGTAGATCTGAAAACCCGAATTAATTTCGGGCCTAATCGGATTTGTCCCTCTGGTACCTGAACTACCCAAATACCTGAATAATTAGAAAATGAGCCTTTTTTAGACTACAATAACTCGTTATTATTGGTCAAATTCTAGATCTAGTCATTCACACCCCGAGCCAACTAAGCTCATCTCACAAATAACGTATAAAAGCATACAAATTTTTATCTTACATAAAGTCACTCGCTCCAAACTATGATAATATGGTGTCAAATGATATTAATTATAACTATAATTTAATGTGATAATGAAAATTCGGGTAATTCGAGTTTACCCGAACCTGAAATATCGGGTACCCGAATTGTCGGGTTTTATCTTATGTCGATAGAAATTCGGGTATCATTTTTGAAAACCCAAAATTTTAAAAACCTGAATTACCCGACCCGAAAATTCGGGAAAGCCCGAACGCCCAGAGTGAAGTTATGTGAGGCTAACCTGTGTGTCAGTAGATACAAGAGAATAGAAAAAAGCATTGTATTCTTCTTTCCCACCAGCCATCCTATCTTGTTGCTTACCCTGTCACAATAGTTACAAGATATTTAAACAAAATACAATACATGAAGAATATTGCAGTTAGAAATCCACGATTTCACAATCAGTTTTCCTGATCTGATTAGCCACATCAAAAAGTGACTACTCTCACAATTAAAAGACAGATGAACTCTGGGTTTGTAGGGTAGCGTGCAAATATAACACCTATGTGCAAATACTTCGAATATCAGATCCTGACCAGTAAAAATTCAGGAATAAAGTAGGTTCGAATTTCAAATGCCAGAGGAACATAAATGTAGAGTACCCACACTTAGGGTCGAAGCTAGGATGAAAATCACCCTGGTGCACAGCTTTATAATACATATAAAAATAAATAATTTTTAAATAATACTTCACTAATTAGCTTTGCAAATTGATTTGGACCCTAGTGCCGGTGCACCAGGGTAAGTGAACATGGCTTCGCCCTTGCCCACACTTCAAACCGATTTTGAAAATGTAAAGATGAAATGCAGTGCTGCAGTGGTAAAGCTGCTTGCTTGTGACCATGATGTTACGGGTTCAATTCCTGGAAACAGCCTCTTGCAAAAATGCAAGGAAAGGCTGCGTACAAGAGACCAAAAGTGGTCGAACCTTTCCGCTGACCGCGGGAGCTATGTGTACCGGGCTGCCTTTTAAGGATGAAATGCAGCAATGGAATCTGTTGGTCTATAAATGGACTAGATGATCATCAGCATCAGCCAGAAATACCTTTGCCCTGAGAATACGTCCCAAACGCTGAGCTTCTTGACGCCTTGAACCAGCATGAGATGATATTTGTATGATAACATTTGCTTCTGGGATATCGATTGAATTATCACCAACCTAAGAACAAAAATAAACAAAGTCTGAATATTGCTCATGGATTGGCGATTAGAAATACACATTCAAAACAAGAAAGTCAGTAAAGCAAACCTTTGAGAGGAAAATGGTATTGACTTCTGGACTGTTCTTAAACTGGTAGAGAATTCTCGTCCTCTCAGCATGGCTGAATGATTCAATGATAATAAGCACATAACTACATAAAAATAGGTTAGGATCTGAAAACAATGTGAAATCACCTTGTGGCACCATAGATCATTGGTTTGCGGAGTTTCATTGCATATTGTGTAAGGGCAAATAGATTATCAGCAAAAACAATAATCTTGTCTCCACGCTGTTGCTCATGGAATCGAATTAGGAACTCACAAGCCCTGAACTTGTTTGGATTCATCACATAGAGTACCTGATCATATAAGAGTCAATAAAGATGCAGTTCTCAATTCCTTGTTGTAAAAGATATATATTGTGATATTTTTCTCAATAGATAAAAGAGACCAAGAGAACACACGCCAATAAATTCATAGTTTGTCCAAAGTACAAGAAAATGTATTTTGCAGTTGGATGTGAAGAATAAATCTGGAAATAAATTAGGATGATTATTTTACGGAGGAAACAGTGCATTAGAAATCAAATAAAGCAGCGGTGGAAACTGGAATGTATGGAGCTCATCTTGCATGGTAATAACAGTTACCTGCTTCTTCTTTGAATTTTCCTTTTTCAAATACTCTGCAAAGAACTCTTTGGTCATCGGACACCACACTTCTGCACACTGAACGTTTGCAATAAATCCACCTTTCACTAAATCCAACCAATTCGCTTCATATAATTTTGGTCCAATTAAAAAATTCAGATCTGTAATACGTTCATCCTCTCTCACAAGTGTAGCTGTTATGAAATCAATTTGATGAATTCAGAACATGCATTTTCAAAAGCGGACAGTGAAATCATCCTACAGGAGGAATATATAATAAAACATACCAGTAAGACCAAGCTTGCAGTGAGATTTAGTAATGCTGATGACTTTTCTAAACATATGTGCAGGGACAACATGAACCTGAAAAAACATATACAAGGAAAGAAGATAAAAGTGAGCATGGACTACACTTTATTGACACATTAAAGCATAAACTCTTAAACTACCAACCTCATCCATTAGAAGCAAGCCCCACTCTCTGTTTCGAATTTCTTCAATAATCTTCTCTGAGTCTTCAGACCGCTTCCCACCAAATGCAACCATATTATATGTAGTCACAACCACACCAGCCATCCCTTTAAACTTTTCCTTATTATCTGATGTAAAACGACTAATATGGTCATCTTTTATAGTTGACCAAAGCTTGAACTGAAATGCCCATTGGTCCACAGAGACAGCATTTGTAGCCAAACATAGGCAACTCTTTTTGATACGACAAGCTGCAGATACACCAACTAAGGACTTGCCAGCACCGCACGGTAGCACAATAATTCCTGACCTTGCTCGTCCTGCGCAAGCAATAAACAAATCAAATTAGAAATGGTGGTGTTTACTGCATGCAAGTATTGTAAATAGCTCACTACAAAAGTACCCCCCTCTGCTTCAGAATAAGTGTTGTTTAGACATCATCGTTTGACCACTCGTCTTAATTAAAAAATAGCAGAAATATAATATTATTTATTTCTTGTGAATTGTTTTATTACTAGAAATACTTTAAACATGGCTTGTTTGTTTTAAAATTTACATAATTTTTTATGAATAAGACGAATTGTCCAACATTGATGTCTAAAAGTCAAAAACAACACCTATTCTGGGACGGAGTGAGTACATAATATCCCTAGGTTTATCCTTTAATTAACAAACCTGGTCACAAACCAGGTGTCATCTGAGAGTACACAATACTGGACTTGACAGGCCAATAGGTATCAGGAAGATTGGAAATTCTCCTAGCTATCTTCCATACTGGTCGTACCAAATGACCATTAAACAAATTCCCCATGAAGAACTTACCATTACCAAACATTTTACTGAGACTCTTTTCTTGATACGGCCTAGGCCGTGCTTGCGGCTTCAATTCCATATCTAAATCTGGGTTCACCTGCAGTTAATAGAAGGAAAACTCAGCTCAATTCTAAATCATGAAATAGTCACACATAGATCCTGCTGCTAAATAGTTGTAAGAAAATAATAATGTGAACAAGTTAGATGGTACCTACTTAGGAGTAGATAATAACAAATTGTGGCTTTAATGGTTAAGAGTACTTCTCAAATATACCATGAGTATTAGTAAAGTTATCCAAAACAACTTCTTATACAATACTGAAGAAAACTTATTTGCTCAACAGAAAGCTTGCCAGACTACCTTTCTTTACATATATAATCACACAATCTTTAAGGGTGATAATTGTGACATAAATAATCACACAATCTTTAAGGATGATAGTTGTGATAGCATTTACTCTTAGAAAACACAATAACAAAATAAAAAAATAAATACAACTTCCAATTAAAATATGTGACCGTTCCCTAGACCTTGCGCCAAGCAGGAGATCTAAGATTTTAATTTTTGCATTATTCAACCAAGAGCTGATGTGGTTTACAACTTCCCTTATGCTTCTGGATTGAACAATATGTCAGATTTTGATAAGAACTTACATTGTCATTTCTGAAATCATATTCCTCAAGCATGGGAAAATTCAATGCATTTGGCAAGCACCGTTGTTTGACATTCTCAACCTGTATGAAATGAATGGAACAGCATCGGTAACTGAAGGCACTAGCAATCTTAAGATAAAATGAAGAAATACCTGAGAAGGATCGATCTCAAAGGAATGTGTTTCCTTTTCTTCAGTTGCAGCAGCCAGTTCCATTCCATTTAACAAGTCTTCATGGCCACTAACATTTTCACCAGCTGTTTTACTAACAGAAAATGAAGGTCCACTAAGGGAATCCTGAAAGAAATTAGAAAAAAAAAGAACATATGATGTCATAAAGTAAACAACTAGCTTTTCATGGATGCTATTACATAGTAATATAGAAAAATTAGCAGTGAAACAACTACGTGAGGCATAAGAGAACAAGGTTAGGCAATCATAAACTACGCTGTGCTGCAAAAATTTTTAAATGTCCAATGTGATGACTCATCAAGTTGGGAGCCTGTGGAAGTAAGTTGTATGCTACTCAGAAGGGAAATGAATAGACTAAATAGACCGATAGAGATTTGTTTTGCAAGACTCTAAAATACAAATTAATAAAAAAAAAGACGACCTCAGGAGATATTCTTGCTTTTGATATAACTTCATCCTTCAAAAGAGTCTGCAATACCTGCACAAGAGGCGCCCCAACTATGTTACTAAAAAAAAGGGTAACCTAAACCCATTAAGTACGTGTCAAATGATACAACCTCAGGTAATGGAGACTCAACAAAATATCGATTCTTCTTCAAAACTAGCTTCACTTTTCCGTAATTAGCAGTAGATGCGTGGATAAATTCAATTATTTCATTGGGCAACTTAGTCTTGGAAAGCTTGCTCAAGACACTGATGATAGTGGAAGTCTCAAGTCCTACAGAGACTGCAGCATATAATGAGTGGGGTGTTAGATTGTACTCGTGCATAGATTCTGGCCTGCACAAAAGAAAGGGGGGGGGGGGTGTCAAATTTTCAAAAAGAGGAATTGCAAAGCATTCTATACTCCAAGCATGTAACATAAAAAAATTATGTATCTTTGAAGTTCAAATAAATGTATATGCATAACTAGCACCAAGCTAGGTCAGATTCAGATTAACTATTATCACTGTTATTCTAAGCAATAAACAAGCTCATAATCTATCTAAAACATCATCCTACGTATTACAACTTGCTCCATTCAAGTTTAAGCATCCATTAGGATGCACTTCAAAAAGAGGGTACAAGTACAAGCACATTCTACTTGGGGGAGAAACAACACAAAATGTCATAGCTACAATCATTGAAGCCTTGAAATAAGCACCCAAGAGATCATGTTAATTAAGTTGAGCACCACTGATTTTCTCCTCCACAACTCCTAAAGTACGGATCCATCATATACATCACACTGACTCTTATCCAGCGACCATACGTCACACAGCATATCAAATTCCCTCAAGAGCAAATCATTTCCTACACTTACTACCTAATCAGGCAGTGAACTAAAATTATTAAATGCATCATTGAAAATCATTTTATTAATTTTGTCTTGCTGATATTTTAGTTCCTGGTCTCAGACATCCAAAGAAAGAGTACAAATGCAAATAGGTTCGGTTGTCTTTTGTGACTGCAAGTTACTGAAATCGAACCTGCAAACAGGCTCTGCGATGGCGATGAGGAAGTCATATGCCTGCTTGTAAAGAGGGGAGAATGTCTCGAGGAAGATGCGGCCGTCGGCGCAGGCCCACAACGGCCGGTTCGCATGATCCGGTTTCAATTCGAGCTTCGTGAAGTCCCTCTTCTTCACCTCTGTATCCGCTGCAATGGAACACACAAACACCCAAATCAAATCCCTAATCAATCGAAGTTCCGCAGATGCCTGATAGATTCGCTACAAGTCGGCGGATTTAGGAGGCGCGCGGTACCGTCGCGGGCGTCGTCGTCGAAGTCATCGGCATAGTCGAACTCGGCGCTCTCGTCCACCAGGGCCGCCTTCGACGGCGCCGAGGACTTGTGACGCTTCGGCGCGCGGGCGCGATCGCCTACAGTCGCGAGAGACGGGAAAAGGCGTCACGATGAGAGGGTTCGAGGAGACGTGCGTGGGCGGATACGACCGGGTTTAGAGTTTTCGCCTCACCGTCGCCGCCGGCCATGGCCGGTACGGAGGAGGATGGTCGGCGCGAGTTGTCGCGAGAAGACGCCGAAAGGCTCGTGGTGATGCGCTGCGGGCCGATGGCAATTCGCGAAGTGATGCAGTGTCCAGCAGCTAGTAGTGTTAAGGCGATGTCGTTGCCGACCTTCAGCCATCGCCGAACCGCCTTGGAATGGAGTACTACGTATTCAGAGTCAGTAGACAGAACGGAGGAATTTTTTTAATTACTCTGTTTTTTCTTGTAAAATTAAACTGATTTCTATAAAATTTCTACGAAATTTCTGTGAAATTTCTGCGTTCCAAACGGCGTCTCAGTAGGCCTTTGCGTGCCACCGTGTCCATAGGTCCGTCTGAGGCCTAAGCCCACTTCCGAATTACAGTATTTTTAAAAAAAATCTCGATTCAAGTTTCTTTGATATTGTTTTCCCCTAATTTCTCACTACTTTGTCCAACTACTCCTTCTATTTTTTAATTATTGTTACTGTTAACTTCACTATTTATCTTATTAAAAAATATAATAAATATATATTTTTCATACGATAGTTCACATGAATCATTGACCTCCACGTAGGACAAGGTCAATTCTGTAAAGATCGCGTACCCCGGGTACCTAACAGGACGCGCTCGTACGAGGTCAGGGGTCAGGCGATCACAGCTTCTGACCCCCCAACGGCGATCTACGACGGCCATATCTTAGCCGCGCGGTCACGCGAAGACTCTATCCTCCGAAGGCCGACCCCCGAGGAGCGATCCTTGAAGGGTAGGTATCGCGTTATGGTACATTTACTCTGATGGCCAACTGCCATCCGTCCTGACGGGACGAGATAAGGTTCACCACGGCGACACTCCAGCAGAAAACTGCGATGGCTGTCGGACAAGACATGACAGCACTGTAGCCGGCACAGTGGCGTCGGACGAGCATCGCAGTACCCGCCGCTGCGCACGACACGACGGGTCACGATCATGTCTGGACAGCGAAATGATAACAACGAAGACGAAAAGGCCCACCTGTCGGCGAGAAGGCAGGATCGTGTAGAACCCTCCACCTGTAACTCCGGACCCCCTCCTATATAAAGGGAGACCCGTGGGGCGATAGAATAGGCTCAGCTCAAGGCACACGACTCTACTCATAAAAAAGACACAAACACAATAGCCTCAAACACACAAAAGACAACCATGAGCTCCAGGGTCTTTGCATCCTTCGGAGCAAACACCCCCACTCGCCCACATTTCGAATCCTCCCGCGAAGAGAGGATCCCGCCTTTGTAACATTATCATCGAGATAATCCGCTCCCTTGACGTAGGGTGTTACACCGCTCGAGATGGCCCGAACCAGGTTAAAATTTTCTTGAATCTACCTTAGACTAGACCATATTGAATTCGAAGGCACACCACCCTCACGATCGTATATTTACTGTGTCGGTGATCAGAACGCCGACAAATTCATCGTGACCTTTGAGGATGACCATATGCCTGTGGCCGATCTAAAAGGTATGACAGTGAGATCATGGTATATCTGATGACCGGCCAAACAATATTAGGCAACAGCAAATGCGAGTGATGAACAATAGCAGGCAGAACAATTAGCAGCATATAGCAACAGGACTGAAAAAGGTAGACAAACGGAGATATAGCAGCCCATGCAAGGGCAGTGTTCGACGCGGCCCATGCAGTGCAGCGCGGTGCGAAGGGCAAGGCGAGGCGAGGTGTGGCGAGCGCGACCTGTACTCTGACAGTGTAGCATGACAGGTGCGGCGAGGCGCATGGCTGGGGCGGCGCCGGCGAGCAGGCGGTGGGCGAAGATGAAGAAGGAGGGGCATTTGTATTTATAAAAACTGTTGTAGGCATTCTAGCGACCATTTTCGATCTTCACAGGCACATTGGCAACTGTCACAGCTTAGTGAGTATTCTAACGAGTACTTAACTCAAAGTGTGCATAAGTCTAAATAAGTCAGTTAGGAGGATATGTTTCAGATTTGTATACCCGGTATCGATTACCAGGAATCTCATCCCGATGCCCCATTAATCAAACTAAAGTAACGAATTCAAATACCGATTCAAATTCGAATACGTTGCATTTGCTCCAAACAAGCACATCCCATGTGAACACTGACGCCCAAGTCTCTGCAGAACGCCGGTCTAGCGCCTCCGGGTAGAAATTTTATATAAGCAAATTCGCAGAGCATCACCTGCAGTCAGGTGTTATTTGAGAACCGTTGGATCTGATAGATTAATGTTTCAAATTCAACTCGATCCGAGCTCGTTAGTTTTATTTGTAGAAGAATTCATTTGGCATAAGCTCAATCAATACCACTGACTGCAGGTGATGTTTTTTTTTTCTGAGAATTTTATCACAAGTCACATCGGTGGAGTGGTGGACTCGCTTCGATCCCCGTTCGTTCCTCGCGACCTTAGATTCAGATCACTGGGGGGCAACAGGTGATCCGCCCGGCACCATCAATCACGGCGACGGCGCGGTGCCGCACAGGAGACCGGCCCCGCAGGATGGATGAACTCGCTTTGACCAGCGAGTTTGGCTGGGCGCCCGCCTCCGCGGAGCACCGGCCGGCGCCGACGGAGCAGCAGACTAGTCTCCCCGAAGCCATCTCGTCCCGTGTCCCCTGCCATAACGCGCACACTCGGGATGCTATCGTCACTGGGCGGCGGCGTTTCTAAAATTTTAGCATAAATCAGTCTTAATGTATGTGTTAATTAATTTTTTTAATTCTAACAAATATCTAAATAGTAAATATAGAGATGATCTTAAAGTATTGCTATATATAAATGCCGAATTTGATGAGGATGGGAATAATTAAATTTTAAATATTGATATAGTTTTATATTAGACTACTATTTTTTATTTAAATTAATGTTTAGGTACTCAATTTAAATATCTATGAGCTATTTTACCAAAGTAACTTTTTCATTTAGATGCTGCTGCTTCGCCGTAATTTTTTACACTAAATACATAGTTCTATCAAAATCTTCAAGCGAAATACGTGAAATATTTATTTTTGAATGATAGAATACTTATAGAAAGATAGAACTTTTGATGTATAGTAATAGAATATTTCTCTCTCTCTTATGAGTTCAAGCTTACGATGCATTTATGAGTTGAACTTTTTTTATATCGCATACCTAGTAAGTTAGATCACAGTTTGATAGCATAAAGTGATCGACCGTCGTCTTCAATCATCTCGAATAGGAAAAACATCTGCTCTATAGCTTACTCAGTTTTTCCTCTCTTCTCTTCTAGTGCTCGACACTGTTATTATATCTGCTTTCGTATTCAACTATACAGCTGTAAAATTATACCTCTTTGTAAAATCTTGCCAACACCATCACGGTGCGTGTGTATGCGTGAACATGTGACGTCCCACGCGTGGCGTCCGGGTGCATTGGTTGACGTCCGGGTCTGTTTTTGGCGGGCTTTCGGTGCCATACTGCCATGGCCCTACCCAGAGAGAGAGAGAGAGACGTTTCGAATTCAACCCAACAGAGCCGCAGACATTCCTGGGCAAAATGATGCGGCAGGGCCCATGAAGAGCGTCCGCCCTGCCTTGGGCAATTGGGCCACGACCCGACCCAGCTAAAAACCGACCAAGCCCAGCCCACCTGGTTTTCTCTCCGCCATGGAGGCGGCAACGCGATGGAGCGAAAGACGCGGCGGGGCAGGACAGGCCGCCGCCAATAGAAACGAAAGGTAAACTCTTCGACAGAACTGCTCACTGCTTCACCTTTCACTTTTGAAAAAGAAACACTGTTTAACTTGTCAAATCCATGCATGATCAAACCGCAGTAGGAAGAGTTCACGTTGCAATTTACTATATGTATCTTTTGTTTAGGAATCAGAGTCTTTGACTCTTTGTTGATGATCGATCTTGAAATCTCCATCGTCAACTTTATGACAAACATAAGGTCGACTCTACGTACCATTAAGAAATGGGATCAGTGCAATTTGAACCACATGAGCTGCTGTAGCCGCTAGTGTGGTGTTACATGGCCACACTTCAGAAATGCTGACGCTACAGTCCTCTCACTCTATTCCTGTGATAACCAATGATGATCTTTGATGCTTATCTTGTGTTCCATACTGTATATGTTAGGCTTGACATTAAGAAACGGTGGGGAAGAAAAGCAAACATGAGAATTTCTAAAAATCAGCAATGTTCTAGAATTGAATGGAAGGACAGAGAAAATGAGACTTCTTATTACGGACCGTTGATTGTTGATTGGGTTCGTGTTTCTGTCACACGAGTGGAAGAAGTCCTCAGAATTGGGCAGCGAGACGGAATCCGATTTTTCACAAATATTACCATCACGAATTATTATACTAGTACACAGATATTTTTCATTTACTTTCTGCGTTCCGGGTGTGCTTCTTGTAAATACTCCTATGAAGCAGGTGAATGCAAATGTGCTCCTATAAACTATCCGTGGGCGGCGTCTTAACCTATTGTATCTGGCACATTTTGCCATCCTTGCCACTAGTTGCATCGTTCGTTTCGGAGCTTTCTGACGGGTTATCTTATGTTTTTGGTTCGTACTACAATGATCAGAGGGTCATACTATAAAAAAAAATTATTTCGACGCCCCCTAGGCGGGTGTTCAACCGCTTGTACTAATAGGAAAGGGAATAAGTCATATTCGACTCTTTCAACTTGTTCGTTTTATCTTTTTAACCGAAATAACAGATATTTCGACTTCTCAACTATTTATCTCGTTCGTTTTTCCTTCTCGGCTGTTTTAAAGGCGGTTTTGTTCGACGTGGCAGGGTGATGTGGCGGTTTTGCTGATGTGATAGAGTGACGTGGACACTTGATTTAGCCTGATTTTATTTTAAATTAGAAAATAAATACTTAACCATCTCAAAAAATTATAAAATTTTGCATACATTTAAATTATTTTACAAGGAACAAAATTTGTTTTTGGACCAATTCCAAATTCGAAACACATTTTATTTTAAAAATTTAAAAATAAAATAACCATAAAAAATAATATGTCTTTCGAATTTTGTATAAATAAATCTATTTCGAATTTGGAGATGAGTCCAAAACAAAAGTTGTTCCTCATGAAGAGATATATCATCTATCAAAGTTTCAAATTCATTGGAGCTAGGAAAGTCGTGTTTTTAGGCAAAACAGTAGGCTGCTGCTGAGTCACGTACCGTTATAAATTTGTATTCTGAATTTTGTATAAATAAATCTATTTTGAATTTGGAGATGAATCCAAAACAAAAGTTGTTTCTTATGAATAGATATATCATTTTCTAAAGTTTCAAATTTATCCGAGTTCGTGAAGTCATGTTTTTGAAGTAGTAGCCTACTATTTTATTAAAACCATGACTTGATAAATTTGGAACTTTAGAGGATGATAGATCTATTCATGAGGAACAATTTTTGTTTTGTATTTATCTCCAAATTCGAAATATATTTATTTTTACAAAATTCGAAAAAAAATTATAATGGAACGGCGACTCAGCTGCAACCTACTGTTTTACTTTTCAAACTCGGATGAATTTGAAACTTTGAAAGATGATAGACCTAGGAATAAATTTTGTTTTGGATTCATCTTCAATTCGAAATACATTTATTTCTACAAAATTCGAGAAAAAGCTATAATGGAACGGCAACTCAGCAGCAGCCTACTGTTTTGCTTAAAAACATGAGTTTTTGAACTTTATGATGAATTTGAAACCTTGAAGAATGATAGATCTCTTCATTAGGAACAAATTTTATTTTGGACTCATCTCCAAATTCGAAATAGATTTATTTATACAAAATTCGGAAGACATATTATTTTTATGGTTATTTTTTTCTAAATTTTTAAAATAAAAAGTGTTTCAAATTTGAAATTGGTCCCAAACCAAATTTTGTTCCTTATAAAATGATTTAAATTTTTGGAAAGTTTTATAATTTTTTGAGGTCATTAAGTATTTGTTTTCTAATTTAGAATAAAATCATGCCAGAGTGTCTACGTCAGCGGATTCTGCCACGTCAGCAAAACTGCCGTCGAAACAGCCGAGAAAGGAAAAACGAACGGGTTGAATAGTTGAGAGAGTCAAAATATCTGATATTTCAGTTGGGAGAGAAAAAGCGAACAAGCACCATAATTAAGAGAGTCAAATAGAACTTATTCCAATAGAAACATGGGTCCTAACAATAGATTCGCCTGCGAAAATAAATTAGTACATACGAATTTCTTAAAAAGCCGTCTGCACTAGTGCAACCAGCTCTTTAAGAGGACTGTCTGCACTATCTTCTTTTGTGCACGCGGCCCATTATGCGCGCGGCAGGTGTCTCCCTCCGCACGCACCCCTACGCCTTTAACTATCCCCACACGCCAGCCCACGCCTCCTGTTCCCACACGCAACACTCCCTCTCTCTCTCTCTCTCTCTCTCTCTCTCTCTCTCTCCCACGCCTCCCACCAGTCTCCACCGCGCACCGCCTAGGGCCGGCTCAGCCGCCGCCACCACCGTCGTCCGCGTC
>BCLG01001664.1:71445-81451 GCA_001602295.1 Zoysia matrella | reverse complement strand
CCCCACCTTTAAAACCCGGCCACCCGATCCACATCCGAAGGCCCAGATCTAGCCACGTCATCCGAACTACCTTGCCCATTAGATCCAAATCCGATGCACCAGATCGTGCCACGTCACCTAAATTATTCGATCCATTCAATTTGAAATCAAGGGCCCAGATTAAATCAAGTTTTCTGATTAAAAATAAATCAAATCTTTATTGCGTCAGCATGACCTCAAGCATGACGTCAGCAAACTCGATTAATTAAAATTAATTAGGAGTTAGGTTAATTAATTATAGATTAATCTATAATTAATAATATTATCCATCTGGAAATTAATTATAATAATTAATTTAATAATAATTAATTATGAAAATTTTACATTTAAACCCCTGAACTTTTCTGAAATTACATTTTAGTCCTCTAATAATTTTGTAAATTACAGATAAGTCCCCAGTAATTAATTATTAATTGCATATTAGTCCCTGAACCTTATAAATGCCAGAACTTTTGATCCGTAACTCCGATTTAAGCAAATAATATATCAAAACGACCGTACCGAAATAATCTATGTATTCATGACATCATCATACTGATCTTGTTCTGTTTTGTTGCATTTGATTGATTGTTTGTGTTCTCGTGCAATAGGTGACTTCGTCCCAGAGCCGCAGTTCGTCGAAGACTTCCAGCAGCAGTAGTTCGAGACCGTCAACTTTTACTCCCAAGAGCAACAAGGCAAGTGTTCTTGACCATCTTGTACCTAATTTCAAAACATCTATCTTGTAGATTGCATGCTTGTGTCAAATTGACTACGTAACTATTAATAAAAATTCTTAGTTTTCCACATTATGCCTTGTCACCTTAGTTTACTTTACTGTTGGGTAGATCACATGCTTAGATTGCTACTGTCGGGTTGGGTGTATTTAAATGGATCATTATACATGCTTCACGAGGATTAATGAGAGATTAATAGCAACTTGGATAATGATGATTTGGGTGATATGGTTGGTGTAGGACTGTGTGCAGGGTTACTGGCACTGTTTTTTGGTAAGTTATCTTTCTAAATTTAAGGACCGGTTCGTGGAGCGACCACCCATATGTTCCTGTACAGCCACGATGCCAAGAATGGGTGCGGCTTGGCGTAGTAAGTGATGAAAACTAGTTCTGTGCATGCCAAACGGTGGAGCGGGAAAAGCGGGTTACGCCTAGATCCACCTGGAGAGAGATGTGTGGGGAAGGGAGGGTTACTCCCGAGAATCATTCGGCACAAGAGGAGGCCTCTCGGGTTTTCGGTTAGTGCCCGACGGGTGAAACCTTAGTGGGCACGTACAAGCTGGTGGAAGTCATGGAAAAGCCTTGTAGTGATCTCTTGGCCCTCACACCAAAGGAAGTGTGCGAATGCGACGGCATAGGCATAATAGAGATTCTTTTTAGTCATCTGGCAACAGAGGATGAAATCACTACTCGTGAAAAAATTTATACAACCTCTGCAGAGTGTAAAACTGTCATGACAGCCGTGCTCACGGTCACGAGCATTGCATGGACCCTCACATGATTAGCGGGAATTGGTATTGGTATTGGTAATGGTTTGGTTTGGTGAATCACAGTGGGAGACTGTGATTTGGTTCTGTCACTTATACTACTGTATATATGTGCGATGTCTTTCACTTAGTAAATAGTGTCATATACTTCTCACACTTGCTGAGTACATCTCGTACTCAACCTTGTTTTTATAATTGCTGCTCAGTAGAGGGAGAACCTTGGGAGAACATTGAAGACTCTGGAGCTGACGTCTAGACGAGCTATTCGATCAACTGCCTGTGGAGCCCAAGACGATTTCGTTTTGTTTCCGCTGTTTGGTTTGTAATTTAATAAGACTCTTAGTCTATTTTTGTTATTCGAGACATTGTTCTATTTACCATTAATGAAGTCACTTTATGTGTGAAACTTGTTCCTGGGCTCACATAAAAGATCATTCGGTTTTAGCCATAAAACCGGGTGTGACATTGTCTCATACTTTCTTTGATCTGATTCGAAAATATTGAGGTCCAAAGTTTGGCCTACTGCAAGTGTGTGGCCTTACTCCTGAAATTTTTGTTGATAAAATCCTGTTTTGTTAGCAGTAATTTGAATGGTCTGTTGTGAAGGAGTTTTTGTGCTTGTCTAGTTTTTTTTTTGGTTACCGTTAAGTATTAACAGTGGAGTAGATTAAGGCATCTTTTTGAAGAAAGAATTACATGGAAGTTATTTCTTTGTTAGAAGAATTTGACGTATATGGTGACATCTCGAAGGGTATAATCTCCGTTGTTCATGCACAACTTGGACTCTTGTTGTTTTTTGACTTGCATTTTGTGGATGCTGTGAATCACTTCCTGCTCTCGGAGATATTGTAGATATCAGACATATTTCCAGTCATCATGCGGGATCCTAACCGTTGTTCGGTTCTGGTATGCTACACTGTTCATGGTAATTCTAAAACTCATTTTAGATGATTGATTTAACTCATCCTTTCAGTTTATGGAACTTCCCTTCGATTGTTTCTAAGTTAAAAATATTAACAATCTATACATGCACTTACCGGACTTGCATCATCTCAGAATAGTTGCACTGCAGAATGTATTTTTACATTTGCAAGCAATGTACGGTGCCCTGAAGTACTGAATGGATGGTGATATCTACCCCTATAGAGCGCTGATCGCCCGCCGCGCACTCCCTCTGTCCCCGCTCTCGTGTGCCTCACCCCATCCGATCGGCATCGTTCCACTGGGTTTCCGTCGCCTCCAGTGCAAAATATTCTGCCTGCTCCCACCATGTGTTCACTCTGGGTTATGATTTTTCTTTTTTTTTCTTGGTGTAGTACTTCAGTTAACAGTTGCCTTTGTCATGTAAAAAGTTCATTTCTTTTTGTGTAAAGTAAGACCAGCAGTTCGTTTTTTTTTTTGTTTAAAATGTGGACGTCAGATGATACTGGTACCTGATATTTGTATCTAAAAGAAAAGTTTTTATGGTTATTTTGCAGGTAATGACAGGGATTTAGTTTTCGTGCTCAGAGTTAACAGCACCGGCCTTCGTGAATTCCTTACCTGACTCCTCTCCATTTCCTTGACTGTGATAAGGTATTTGACGAACTGCTCATTGTTATTGAAATTTGAAGTCATGATATAGAAATCTAGTAAGAAATAACTTCTCTGGTAGCCTTCATATTGTAGATCAGATCACTTTCAGAGTTTGCTTTATCACAGTCAGGACTTTGTGCCGCTCTTACTAGAGGTATGCACCTCTTCTTGCTTTACATTTGTGCTCACAACAGGTGATGAGTTCTCTTTTAGCATTGCCCCTGTGACCATTGTCGCTGCTGGAGACGAGGCACCATATGAGGAGGCACCACCAGTGGGGGAAGATTCTTATCATAGTGATTGGAGGGCACGAAGGCCTACCGCATCCTAGACCCGAATACACAGCGTGTGCACACGGCGCGCGACATTGTGTTCGACGAAGGGCGAGGTTGGGCGTGGGGCAAGATGGTGGACGACGGCCTGACTCAGGCGTAGGACGACTTCACCGTCGAGTACGTCCACTTCGAGGGAGCTGGGGGAGTAGGGAGCTCTTCTTCGCTAAGCGCGCCTACCCCAGTCTCCGAGCCTCCACCGACTCCAGCGACTATGACGCCGGCTGCGATGAGTTCCCCACTGCCACCACCACAGCCGGCCACGCCACGCTCTCCGTCGCCGACAGCTACTCCTCCAGGCACGTCTACACCAGCACCTGCTCAAGTCGAGCACAACCCAGTGGAGTTCGCTACTCCGCTCCCTCACGACGAAGAGCGTGTCGACGCGTACCACGACGACGAGCCGTTGAGGTATCGCACGATGGAGGACCTTCTCGGCGACGCACTGGTGTCGGGACGGGTGCCTCACGACCTAGAGGCACAGTTGCATCTTGCGTACGACAACGGCGAGCCTCGCTCCTTAGCTGAGGCTGAGGGACACACGGCATAGCGCGCCGCGATGAAGCTAGAGATGGATGCGGTTGAGAGGAACCGCACTTGGGAACTCGCTGACCTCCCGCCTAGACACCGCGTGATTACCCTTAAGTGGGTGTTCAAACTGAAGAAGGATGTGGCCGGTGCCATCGTGAAGCACAAGGCTTGCTTGGTGGCACGCGGGTTTGTGCAGCAAGAGGGGATCGACTTCGACGATGCCTTCGCTCCCGTTGCACCGGAGAGCTGGCGCGTCCACCACATGGATGTCAAGTCAGCGTTTCTCAACGGCGACTCGAAGGAGGAGGTCTACGTGCACCAGCCGCCGGGATTTGTCATCCCCGGCAAGGAGGGCAAGGTGCTGCGCCTGCGCAAGGCACTCTACGGCTTGCGGCAGGCGCCACGGGCGTGAAACGTCAAGCTGGATTTCACGCTGAAGGGGATGAGTTTCGAACAAAGCCCGCATGAGGCGGCCATCTATCGGAGGGGCAACGGCGGCAATGCCCTGCTGGTGGGTGTCTACGTCGACGACTTGGTGATCACGGGTACCAAGGATGCGGAGGTGGCAGCGTTCAAGGAGAAGATGAAGGCCACCTTTCAGATGAGTGACTTGGGGACTCTCTCCTTTTACTTGGGGATCGAGGTGCACCAAGACGACTCCGGCATCACACTTCGACAAACTGCCTACGCCAAGCGCATCGTTGAGCTAGCTGGGCTCATTGACTGCAACCCAGCTCTCACTCCGATGGAGAAGAGACTGAAACTCAGCCGTGACAGCACGAAAAAAGAGGTGGATGCCACGCAGTACCAGCGCCTTGTAGGAAGCATTCGCTATCTCGCCCACATGCGACCGGACTTGGCGTTCTCCGTCGGCTACGTCAGTCGGTTCATGCAACGACCGACGACAGAGCACCAGCAGGCCGTCAAAAGAATCATCCGCTATGTTGCGGGGACTCTTGACCACGGCCTCCACTATCCGAGGTGTCTGGGGGCGGCACATTTTGTCGGGTACAGCGACAATGACCACACCGGCGACATCGACACCAGCAAGAGCACGAGCGGGGTGCTCTTCTTCCTCGGCAAGTGCCTTGTTAGCTGGCAGTCGGTCAAGCAGCAGGTGGTGGCCTTGTCCAGCTGCGAGGTTGAGTACATAGCGGCTTCCACCGCTTCAACTCAGGCGCTCTGGCTCGCTCGGCTGCTTAGTGATCTCTTTGGCAGAGACGCTGAAGCAGTGGAGCTCAGGATGGACAGCAAGTCCGCTTTGGCCTTGGCAAAGAACCCTGTCTTCCACGAGCGTAGCAAGCACATCAGAGTGAAGTACCACGTCATCCAAGGCTGCTTGGAGGAAGGGAGCGTCAGGGCAAGCTACATCAACACCAAAGACCAACTTGCTGATCTTCTCACCAAGTCCCTTGGTAGGATCAAGTTTCAGGAGCTTCGCGCCAGGATTAGGATGATTCAAATCTCTCAGAAGACGACGCACAAGACTTAGGGGGAGAATGATGGAATAAGTCTAGTGCAGACGCTTTATGCTTTGTGCTTTACGCTTTTCGCTTTAGCATCTTAGACTAGCTTTTCAGCTTTTCGCTTTAGCATCTTAGACTAGCTTTTCAGCTATATGCTTTGGCATCTTAGACTAGCTTTTTAGCTTTATGCTTTAGCATCTTAGCATATGCTTGGCTGCCCAACAAGCTTATATATATGTATCTCCAATCCCTCAGGTTGGTCATGACACTCTAGTGAGTAAGAAACATGGAGAAAATTGCTCTCAACACTGAGTGTCATCTAACACAATGCGAGTGTTACGCCTAACACACAGGGCACAATACCATAGTTTTTCTTTAAATATGCAGGTATGTTACCAGCAGAAATAAAATGGAACTCCTTGGTTCTTGTTTGATGTGCTATTGAGATGCTTACATATATCTTTGAGTGGTTCTTATTGCCTGCACGAGTTGTTGATTCTGCATTGATTCTAGGATTGAAACTGCTTCATTTTACAATACACAAAGGGGATGCCTGACAACGTAAATTACTTCAAGTATTCTGTTTATGGTGAGATCGCAGGCACTTCATTATACAATGGTGTAACTTCATAAGCATATGAAAGGAAGTGCTTATTCATTGATTGCATAATGACTTTCTTATAGGTCATTTTTGGTACAGTCTACTGCAGGGGAAATGCATAGTATCTAACCTCCGTCCATTTTTGCAGCATGGGACATCTCCAGAGGCTGTGCACATTCTTTTATATGTGTGGGCTAGATGACTTTACACACAATCGTTCTATTTCTTGAATATCCCTGTCTTCTAGCTATTTCTTGAATATATCCACCCCATGCTCTGTTGTGCATTTTAATCCCTGCCTTCCATTTCTTGAATATCCTTATTGGGATATCTTTTACTAATTAGTATCTGAACAAAGCTTATTCTTGTATCTGAGGTTCATCAAAAGCTGAATATGCTACCAGTTAGGGTGAGTATTTCTTCTACTTCATGTGCTTGTAAATTTATATGTTTTTGTTAAAAGGTGATAAAGTGCCTAGGAACGTTATATGGTGGGCATTGGAAAGGCACAAAGTCTCAACAAATTACATTAATCACATTAAGGATATGTACAAAGACGTGGTGACAAGTGTCCGAACAAATGATGAAGACACCGATGAGTTTCCAATTAATATAGGACTGCACCAGGGGTCGGTTCTGAGCCCTTATCTTTTTTACTTTGGTGATGGATGAGATCACACGAGACTTACATGGGGACATTCCTTAGTGTATGCTCTTTGCGGATGATGTGATGCTAGTGGATGAGAGCAGGATAGGGGTGAACCAGAAATTAGAATCATAGAGACATGCTTTGGAGTCAAAGGGTTTTAGACTTAGTAGGTCTAAAACAGAGTATATGAAGTGTGATTTCAGTGCTACCGCAGTCGAGGAGGAAGATGTTAGACTTGATGGCCAGGTGGTACCAAGAAGGAGTCTTTCCGCTATTTTGGTTCAATGTTGCAAAAAGATGGGAATATTGATGAGGATGTAAGTCATAGAATTAAAGCTGGATGGTTGAATTAAGGTCAAGCTTTTGGAGTCCTATGTGATAGCAGGGTGCCTCAAAAATTTAAAGGTAAATTCTATAGGACTGCAATTCGTCCTGCCATGCTATATGGAGCAGAGTGTTGGCGTACGAAAAGACGACATGTCCAACAGCTACACGTAGCCGAAATACGTATGTTGAGATGGATGTGTGGTCACACGAGGAGAGATCGTGTCCGGAACGATGACATACGAGAGAGATTAGGAGTGGCACCAGTTGAGGTGAAACTTGTGCAGCATCGTTTGAGGTGATTAAGACATATTCAACGAAGACCACAGGAAGCACCAGTTCGTAGCGGGATGGTAAGTCGGCTAAACGGTGTGAAGAGAGGCAGAGGTAGACCAAAGTTGACTTGAGAAAAGTCTGTGAAGAGAGATCTAAAAGATTAGAATATCGTCAAAGAGTTAGCTTTGGATAAGAGTTCGTGGAAGCTAGCAATTCACGTGTCTGAACCTTGATTGCCGGTTGTTGCTCCTTTTTAGTCGTCTCTCAGGGTTTCATCTCTAGCCTACCCTAACTTGGGACTAAAGGCTTTGTTGTTGTTGTTGTTAAAAGGTGATATATACCATGCATGGTACTTCATATCAATTATGTTAGTTTTTGAGTGCTCACTTAATGCCACCTGCCTTTTTCAATTCACAACCATATAATTTCCTTCGTTACAGTTTGCAAAAGTGTTGTAACTAATTAAATGGGAGATATAGTCAATGCACCCGCTTACAATTACCAGATTTGAGTACTGCTTTCATTTTTTTTTCTATCTCAGTTCAGCAACTAATGACGTGTTTGCCAGGTTCTGCATGGTGTGTTGCTTCTGATCTCCCATCCAATGTATTTCAAGGTGCGGTTCTTGTTTCCCTTGCTATCTCTTGCCTCCAATGTATATTTCTGATCGCTCATCCAATGTGGTATCCTTCACATGCACATTTAACACGGGAATTAATTCGCATGCCGCTCATCAGGAGAAAAGGTTATATTTCTTCCTCACAAACATTCCTTTGTTCCATTTAATTATTACATCCTGAGCCTACCTTTGTTTCAGTGTAAATTGAAAGATGTTTGATACCTTAGTATGCCTCCTTTTTTTTTCTAATTTAGGTATGTACTATATTTGTGTTCTATTAACACAATATTTTTTCCCATACGTAGTTGGACTATGTCTATAGTGTACGTTGTTACTGTTACAAATGAATCCTTCAAATGCATTGAACAACCCCAAAGGGTATATATACAAAGTACAATAAGCAAAGAGGACCCCAACTATACAAGGTATCTAACAGTTACTTTTCCAGGAAAATATTAAGTTGACTTGAATTCAAATCAATTTACTGGAATTGTTTTGATGGCCCCCACCGTTGAAGCCGTGAAGGTGATGGGTTGCTGTAGATCCTCTGGATGTTAGGAGTGTACTACAGCCTAATCTATTGATGTACTTATGCATCTCCAGACGTCATGGCTTGATGCTGATGTGAAATTAAGTGTTTCCTGGTTTGTTTCATTGGCAGAAATTTATGCGTACATAGGGCCTGTATTCCTCATCTCAATAGCATATATTGACCCTGGCAAATGTAAGACTAATAAATAGTTTCGCTGTGCCTAAATTTTAGTTATTATCTGATTTTCTTCCTATCTCTTATGCACTCTTGACATTTTTTGTGCACGTCTTGCAGTTGAGACAGACTTGTGGGCTGGAGCACGGTACAAATATGAGGTTCAGACCATTTATTTCCCTTACATCTAGCCTGTATATGGCTTTACCTTTGGCACCCTACATTTTGATATCCAGTAGGTTGACCTTCATTCATCAAGTTATATCTCATTCTTTAACTACGAATTACTACTCGGCCTGCAGCTTCTTTGGATCATACTTATTGCATGGTATTCTTTATTTTTGTTATCTTTTAATTGAGTGTATTATCTTGGGTACTAGGACCTGCTTATCACTTAAAATAGGAGACTAACTTCCTACACATATTTTGCTGTTTCTTAGAATTAAACATGGTATGGAGGCTACTGGATTCCCAGTTTGTAGTTTTGCTGGATTAAAGACTGAGGTTGTCCAAATTTAGCGATCTGTGTTCAAATGTGTTTGCTTAAACAGATAAATATTTTTTCAAGTGATCTGCATGCAGACCTAAAAGGTTTAGGACATCTCTGATGTTTGGAGCTCAGGGATTTGACTTAATTTTTCATGTTTTTTTTTCTCATAATACAGATGGTGTCAACTGTTGGAGAAGTTACGTCATCTCCTGCTATAACTCTGGTACCTGAGAAGGCTCTTGGGTAACCTTTGCTATCCTTGGTGCATAGCTAAATGGGATGTGTAGTTTCTTATGACACTCTTGCTAATCTGCTGCTGGTTATGTGAGCAGAAGCTGCTGCACTGATGCTTAAGGAGAACTTACCTGTTGTGAATGAAAAACAGCAAGTAATTGGTAAGATTTTCTGAACTGCGCATGTTCTGGATTTCATTAGTACAGCCTATATGAGGCTTAAGAAGTTGATACTATTCAGTGCTACATTGGTTTTACATAGTTACCACATTTTGCATTCTAATATCATTTTGTAGAAATGGGAATTTTCTGCACTTGAAGTGAAATACTTGTGTGCAAATGATACCCTTACCAATACTAACCGTGACTACAGGGCATCTTTGTGACATCCAAAACAATTGAATTGCAATGCCAATGGTAATAGCATACTTTTGTCTCAATAAAAACATTCTGAACTTCCTATTTTTGCCTTTTTACCTGAAAACTGATTTGACTTTCCACAATACCTTTGTGATGCTATTTGTAACGCTTTCCCATGTATTTCTACAGGGCATCTCTTATTCTATTTGAGCTAATGGTGTCTTTATGATCCCTATTTTTTTGCTTGATGAAACTCTTCCAGGCTTTGGAGAGGCTTCACCCTGCCAGTATGCCAAATGATGCTCATTGTGTGTATCATGAA
>BCLG01001664.1:52691-71435 GCA_001602295.1 Zoysia matrella | reverse complement strand
CAATGCATATGTTTTGGATTGGATAAAGTCCAATTTACTCTTCTCAAATATAGCCAAAGTACAAATAACCTCTTAACTATATTTTGGTTTATTTTACCCGACCAAAATATGATTTTGAGTCAATTTACACCCTCCCCCTCTATGCAATTTGTTTTTTGTTTCTCAATACACAAACACATGTTAAAAAAATGATTATCATTTTTATCATTATTTTTATAGGGAAAGACATTTAATAGTAAATTAATCTTTGGGATACAAAATTGTCTTAGAACCTCTTTTTCTAGGGGTAGCATTTGGTCATTTACTCATTAACTCTCAGCTCAACAACATAATACAAAAAAGGCAGCCATGCTTTTCTATATAAAAGTTAAAAAAAAAAGTTTTAGAATCAAATTAGCTAGTGTTTTCATATTTTTATTCTTGTCTCAACCTATAGTGCAAAAAAGAAGTGTCATAGGATCTTATAGTAAATGTTATCTTGCTTCTCTAGTGAGTTTTGCCAAAAAAAAAATTAAGGGGCTTTGTAATGTTTGCTTGTGTGGTGGGAGGGGTGGGAAGGGAGGGGTGGGAAGGGTGAAAATCCGCATACGAAAATTCCCTCTAAACAGATGCATTATTGATCTAAAATGTAAGACATGCATAGTAGGTCTTAAACCCGAATAAAGGATGAGGAGCCCACCCACAGGGACTTGCTTTCCTACATGTGCACGTGCATGTATCCAGAGAAAAAAAATGAATTCACAAGAATTATTTAAGAACCAGCCTTTATGAGCTGTTTTCTCGGGATGTGATCTCTCAGCAATCGAGGCGGTCGATTGCCTGACTGCCAAGAAAACATGGGCGCCATGATGCATTATTTTTTTATTCAGTTATTGTGTCATCTGATCATTTGTCAAGCCGCTCTCTCTTAACTGATATTATGCTTGGCTGTTGTACATCATGCGTGTTTAGGTCCTCTAATAACGTCTTGCTCGTTTTTTGTTTTTTTTCGTGAGGTGGCATGATTTCGTTTGTAATCTCTTGTGCCAACAAACATTTTGTCACCATTGAATATGATACTAGTAAACAAGATCCAATCTGGTTTTTTGGAATCTGTCACAAACATATCCAAATCTGTATTAGGATTTACATAAAGATTTGTTAATATGAGCAAGCTAGGCTACTTTGACAGCAGACCCTTTGACAGTCACCAATATGATCTTCAGAGACATCTGTAGCTCTCTGATTACTATTACCCAGTGCTAAGAACTCCCCCATAAGGTGGGGGTCTGGGGAAGGATTATTACACTACAGCAAGTACTTGGAAATACCCCAGTATTACACTGCAGCAAGTACTTGGAAATACCCTACTTAGAGGATAAAGTAGACTTTTATTCTAGCAATAAAACATGACACGCTTCACATTTTCCTTGAGAGCCGGCAGCGGCCTCACAGCGACACTCCCAGGGACCCTGGAGCTGCGTGCACCGCCTGCAGGCCCACGGCTCGTCGCCATCGACCCACTGTCAGAAGTGTCCGGTTCCATATAGAAGCGAGCTCGGAAGGCTGCCAGATGAGCATAGTATGCAGGAGGCACTGCAACCAAGCAGTCCAGCAATGGTCATGACATTTTTCTTTCATTGTTACGCATGAAAATAGCATCCTAGCAAGTCAGGAAAATATACTATGCACAAAAGCAACACCCTAGCAAGTCAAGAAAATAAATGAAGGGTAACTTTTGCTTACCGATTGATACTGAGCGGGTGCACCTAGCATAACTGCAGAAAGTCAGGATCGTGTTTAATTCACAGTTATAAAGAATAGGAGTAAGCATAAACAATAGAAGATCATGTGGTAGTAAAAAATAAATTACGTGTAGCACAGGTTGTTGGTAAGAGTTTGCAACTCATCAGCAGTAAATTTATTCTCATCCCACAGAACATGATAATGAGCAGGACGGCTTGTTCCCTGAAACAAAGGATTTTCCAAACACAGATAAGCAGATAAGCAATCAAACCATCCCATCAAGTGAGGGTACTGCAACAGAAAAGGGTAGAGAACACAACCTGAATGCCAGCATGACTACACAAGTAGAAATCAAACTCAGTTGGATGGCAAATCTTGGAATCCACCACAGTGCCTAAATTTACAATAAAAAACAACTCAGAACACTAAACTAGTCATGCAAAGGGCAAATGAATAGGAGACATGCAGCAAGAACTAACCAGGCAGTATGTTTCCACTTTTTCTATCAACAGTGCGATGATCATTGTGGTTATTAGCAAACAACCTAGTGTGATGCCGCTTCTGGACCACTACAAAAGTAACTGGAGGCTGGTAATTGGGCTCCAATGATGCACAGGCCTACATCAAAAGTTTAGAAACAATGGCTGTGCAATCAGAAATAAAAGGCAAGGAGTATCGTATGATAAATGCATTAAGATTTACTTTACCTTTCTAATGGCGTCAAGTTCATACAACAAAACTTGATAGAACTGTCCCTCGCTGACACCATCCCTGAAAGTGAGAAATGTTTTAATATACAAATAAACATGAACTGAAAAGGTGCCCATGCGAGGACACGAACCTGTAAAATATGATCCTCTGGGGTTTCTGTCCAGTTGCCCTCTTGAAAGAAATGAGAAGTTCCCTGCACAATCAACAAATCAATGTTTCAATAACAAAAAAAAAACACAAGAAATGAATGCATATAGCAAAACCCAGATATAAAGAAACAAACGTCTCAAATCTCAATAGAGATCATACCTGATCATGCCACCAGCTACAGTCCCCTTTTGGGGATCTTGCCATGCTTTGTAAAGATCCTGTATCAACTCTTGACGATGAGCTTGGGCACTCACTAAACCTGCATACTTGGTGACCTCAGGCCAGTCTTGAGAAGCAACAACCTAGAGGGAAATAATATATTACACAAATAGTTCAGCGGAAAAAAAAAGGAAAGAAACCCAGAGGCTGTAGCCTCTCTTTGCAACATAAGTGCTTACAGCTGCAATGGAAGGACTGGAATCTTCTCCTGGATGGGGATGGGTAACATCAGCACCAAATATAATAGTTGGTCTATCACTGACAAGGGGGATTCTCCTTGTCAGAGCGTCTACAAGTACAGTATTCCTTCCCCCAACCTGAAAAATAGGAGAGCTCTGAGACACTAACAAGTCATGTGTTAAGCAATTGAATTAAAAGATTTGAATGGCTTGGGTGCTATACCTTCACATTTATTTTAAGGGCAACATTTGCAAGATACTGCGGGTTCATCTTGAAAACATGTTTAGTCAGACAACACTGAGAGACCAATCCAAGATCAGTCTCACAGATCCTTTTGAGATCCCCTAAAGAAAAAAAAATGTTGATACTGCATGGCAAGGTAGGTTTATTTGGGCAATGATTCAGTTCCATTTGAAAGAAACCATACCATAAAGAGAGCCATTGTTGTCAGGCAGTATTACAATCAACAGGTCAAGTTCTCGGCCCTGTGGCCTCAGTATGTTCATTGCTTCTTGGTAACGAACCTTTAGTGCTCTTTCAACATGATCAGGCCTTGCAGTCACTGGGGGTAGCACAGGATCAAGTGCAAAGTCCTGGAAGAAGAGGCAACCACCACAAATGGTAAAATAACGTAACAATGCAGTGATATATCAAAATTCTATTAGGGTGGCAGAAACATACCATTCCAGATATCTGACACATGACAGCCAGCTCATGACAGAAATTCCTGGCAGCACTATCTTGCACGTTTCGTGAGAAATTAATACATGTCCAGTTATTAACTCTACCGCCATTGACCATTTTCTACCCAAAACAAAAGTAGCACAATAACATGCCATGAATTAGGAAAAGAAGGGAATAGGTCAAAATATAACAACAACCTACTATCTACAGGGAGAAAATAGAAGATATCTGGCACATGAAAGCCAGCTCATGACATAAATTCCTGCAGCATCATCTTGCACATTTCATGAGAAATTAACACGTCAGTTGCCAACTCTACAGCCATTGATCTTTTTCTACCCAAAATAAAAGAACCACAAGAACATGCCATGAATAAGGAAAAGAAAGAGGGAATATGTCAAAAATAACAACAACCTACTGTCTACAGGGAGCAATAGGAGATATCTAATATAAAGTTAATTCCACAGAAGTGTAATCTATATAACCACATGACTCAGAATTTTATGACAGGGTTTTGCACGTAAAAGCATGCACAATCCATCCAATCGGCTTCCATATGAAACTAGCGGGAAAATGGAATTCTGAGAAGATGACGGACAACATGAATTTTTTTTTTTTACGTTAAAGACAACATGAAGTTGTATACCAGTACTGAAACTTCTGTAGTCATTCATGACTATGAAACGTCCGTAAACAATCTTATGGACTCTTGTGTGCACATTCGCATTAGTACAATTATGCAGATAAAACAATTACTTATAAGCATGCTATAATACTTCCTGATTCAGTTTTAAAATTTTGTAAATACAGTTGCAATGGAAGGAATTCGAAAAAAGTGATTTTATCTTGTTTATTGTGACATTCTCAACGAATAATAAGGCATACCTTATGCATCATGTTCCATTGGCCCACTTTAGGCAACACATCCTTCTCCCTGCCACTATCATGGTATTTAAGCTACAATAAAAAGAATAACTTCAGGTCAAAGTTTTGCACTATGCGCCAATTTAGAAAATCAATGACTGTGTGCCGTTAAACCATAGATGGAAATTCACTTACCCTTGGGGCTGGCAGAACACGAGCTTCAACAGATGCAAGACGCTCTTCAATTCTTATTCCAAACTCTTGAGCATGTGGATCTTCATGATATGCATTGTGATGCACAGTCTGATCAAAGAGAGAAGGCAACATTATAAGAAAGATTTCACTGCAGTTTGATTATCTTTTGGAAAACAAAAGCTACATAAGAAGATAAACAAAGAGTGTATTCCATGGCACTTAAATCTTTACAAATGCATATCTATAACAGATAGTAAATCTTACAAGAAAAATATTTCTTTCAAAAAAAGTCAGATGATACCAGGAAAATATGATTTTCCTAAAAGGTTATTGATTTTGTAAAATATACGTGTATAAATATTCAATCCAAAAATATACAACTGAACCAAAGATAATCAGTATAACCTCTTTTTGTAGGTGTACCCATAATTTCAGATGCCCGTCAAACAAAATGGGAAACAAGGGAGTGACAAATAAACAGAAAGTCAATCCGAGAAATGTAATCACTGCCCACCTTCAATATGTCCTGCTCCCGCTCCTGAGGACGCTGGCACGTCACCTTCAGCAGAGCAGTGATCTGTTTATCATTGAGTCGCTTCGAGTAACGCTGTCCTTCGACTATTTTACAGACCTAATTTCAAAGCCATAAGCAACATGTGAGACTATGCTAATGCTGAATGTAGCATTTCAGAATTATCTTTATAGATAAAAACATTATACAGTGAAAGAAAAACTAACCTCCATAGGCAGATAATTTGGTCTTTGCTGATTACCCACTTGCAAGCAAGGTAAAGTGGTATGTTGAATACTAAAACCATAAGTCTCCAGAAAGTATTGAACGACTGTCTTAACGGTACCACGATCATCGATAGGGAAGCTATCACAGGGAAACCAGAAAACATGTTGGCATATTATGCAATCCGCTGCATCTCATATAATTATGGAACATGCACTTACGATAACTCCCTTGTTGCTTGTGAAGTAAGACCAGATATACGATATTTCCTGCGCATGTTTCCTCTATGTGTGACCTCAACTTTCACACCTCGTATGGCTTTTTTAATCTACAAAGGAATAGAACAGGCAACTCAGCATTCAATAAGCATAACAAAAAAATCTATCAACAAAGGTGAGGAAATTAATCAAACCTTCACTCGATCAGAATCAGACAATGGCCTAACAGAGATATCTCTATTAAGAAGCTGAGCAACAAAATCAATCACAGGAAGAGGCTCGATAAATGCAGTCGAGGACATATCTGCAAACAGAAATCAGGTATCATCAATATTCTAGATGACCAAATAGTAATTCCATAAACTACACATAAAGGCTTGTGAACTGGAACATAGTGTATTGATTATGTTACTAAGGGTGCTGGTAACGTATCAACTATCAAGGGTGATAGCTGAAACAAAAAAAATGAAAAAATGGAAGTGATTGTATCTAACCAATATTCAGCGAAAGACCCATCTGTGTAGGCCTTATGCTTTGGTAGAAACCACGCCAACTTTCCAAACCCTCACCAAGTGATTCGCGCCTTCCTAAGTTGGGTGAATAAAATGATCTGCCAACAGGAGAATACCTGTACAAGAGAAATGCCATGGCAATGACGATTCTGTCAAATAAAACAAAAGTAACTCTAGACAAAAAAGTACCACTAGAGCAATGATTACCTGGCAGTAGGCAATTCACGTAGTACAATGTCAAGCACTTGAAGAGCCTCTTGAGGAGCATCGGCTTGCCTTCCAGCTAGAAACATAGCCAAATGGTGCAGATCAGCGCGAGCAGCAAATTTGATCACCACCCTGAACACCCTCTCACGCCTTAAAATTAAAAAAAAGGACTGTGAGCAGAATTTCAGAGACATTCCAAGCACATGTACAACATAAAAGCACACCTTCGGCCTCCTTGTGAGCCACTAAGGCTATCTTCCTCATCTTGCAGAGTAATTTCAAATGTCTTAGAAGTAAATGGCAATGGTCCAGCTGTATAAAGGCTTTTCCTTCCATCGTATACTGGTAGGCGCCCACCCAAATGCGATTGTCTATTAATCGTTACAAGCTCTCGGATGACAGCACGATTGACACCACGTGAAGTAACCTCAGGCGTTATGGATACCTGATGACAATAAACTGTGATTAAGAATCATACAATAAAAACTATGGCGACGAACCAATCTTATTACAAGGAGCTTACATCATATTGGTGAAGGTCTTTGTCAGGCAGCTCAGCAAAGAAGTGATTTGCCTTCACAATGCACCTGTCCCCATAAGTACCCTTGCCAGGGCGTAATGGGAATCTGATGGACTTGCTGGATGCTGGTGCTATCTGAATGGATTGGCTAGTTGAACCCTGAACACGAATGGCAAGTTGTTGAAACTGTTGCTGGACTTGTCCAGTGCTCACCTCTGCCGCAGGCTGCGAGGATGAGCCAGCTCCCGATGGGGGTGGTGATGCCACCAGGGCTTGATACTGGACATGTGGGGCTTGGTGCAGCTCGGGAACTGATCTCAGTGGACCTGAAGGAACACTTTGTCCAACTGATCTCCGTGGACCGGAAGGAACACTTTGTCCAACTGATCTCGGTGGACCTGAAGGAACATTTTGTCCAACTGATCTTGGTGGACCTGAAGGAGCACTCTGTACAACACCACCTCCCTGATGCCTGCCATAGTATGGCTGTGGCATCCCTCCTCCTCTGGGGCGTGGACCTCCACGGCCCTGGAACTCGCGTGGCTGATACTCACCGCCTGTATTCTGTGGTGGAGGACCTCCACGGCCCTGGTACTGAGGCGGGTGATACTCACTACCAAGATGCTGTGACGGAGGACCTCCATGGCCCTGATATCCACCACGGCCCGGGTACTGGCTACCACCACGGCCCTGGTACTGGCCACCCCCACGGCCACCCTGTTCAGGAACCTGACCACGTCCTCCCCCAGGCTGTTGAGTCCTCTCAGATCGCTGTCCAGACGGTGCTCCTCCTCCTGAAGGCTCGCCAGAGGAATCTCCAGAGCTGCCAGTGCCGCCGCCTCTTTTCTTCCTGACCATGATGGATGCTGGCATGACAGGAATATTATGCAAACAAAAAAAATGTGAGAAAAAATAATGTGCGAAAAGTCAATACAAATCAAATATCAAGGCTTAGCATTCTGGCCGATGAAAATCTCAATGCCTAGCATGTGATTCGATATTTCACATGTGAAATTCCAGTGCTTTACTGCCTGATCTCTCTGTTTTGCATTCGATCACCACCAAGAATCAACGAATCAAACCAGACCGCTGTAGAATTCAGACAGGGCTCCGCACCAGGACCTCCGAGAGCGCCGGCCAGGGGGGCGGCTGTCAGGCACCGGCGGCATCGCTTCCCGCCAATCGAGTAGTTTCGACGGACTATCACCGCTCCCGGAAGAAACGGAACCCCGTCCCCATCCCCATCTTCGACTGGGGTACGATGAAACCTACCTCTCGCCCGTCCCCGGCGCGGGTAGGGATCGACCCATTTCCCCGCGCAGGATGGGATCGATCCCGCCTAACGTGTCGACTAGTACTAGACGAAGAGGAAGAGGAAGGTACCGGGGGAGGAGACCTCGGCTCTCACCTGCGCCTGCCTCAGCCCTCTCCGCCGGCCGACGCGGTGCTGCCTGGCGTTGGAGCCGCGATCTGACGAAGTGACGAGGGCAGTCTCTCTCTGTCTCTCTCTCTCTCTATTTGAGGAACGGGGTGAATGATGATGTCAGCAGCCACCAGCAAAAAGACCGTGCGCCTCGTGAGACTGACGTTGTGGCCCTTTCTTTCCTGGGCGCCCGTGACTTCATGCCTGCTTCGGATTGAAAGAAAAAAAAATTATTTTTTTATAAAATTAAACTGATTGTTATAAAAATTTTACATAATTTTTATAAAAAATCCTACGTTCCACAAGCCCTCGTTTCTTTCTCGCTCTCCACCACTCCACCTGACCGCGACCTGTTCAGACTTCAGATCCCCCGCGCTGGGCCGCGCCATTCTCTCTCTCTCTCCCTCGCTTCTCCCGGCCCGCGCCCTAACAGGGATCGCGTCCATTTCTTCGTCCTTGTTGCGGCGGCTCATCCGTTGGTGATTGCTGGTGAGCAAGCTCTTCAATCCAAGATTTCTTTACGCGCAATCCGGTTCCCTGCCAGCGAATCAAAACCTTCCGTTTTTAGGGGATTGGTGAATGAACCCCCACATGCGCCCGAGTTGAATGGCGTCTCTTCTAACGAGGACCGGTGTGCTGCCGTGGCTCCAAAGCAAGATTGTTGATCCCCTGCTTCTGGTTATCAGGAGCTAGGTAGTCTTCTTCCGCTCCTGCCCGCACCTGATTCTGCCAGTTGTTTCAAAAGATTTTTTTTTTTCAAATGCCACCGGCGCTCGTTCCTGAGAGGTTGCTGATAAACGTCTGTTGGAGTGCTGTGCAGGGGAGCAGAACCGAAACAGCTAGCCTTCTCTGCCGCGTTTGGTATCACGATGAGGGTTTTCAAAACCGGCCGGTTTTCATGAAAACCGGTGAAACCGGTCCGGTATTACCAGAGCACCGTTTTCGCTAAAAACCGTACCAGGGTAACGTAGTAAAACGGTAAACCGATCGGTTTGGCTAGCCGGCCGGTTTTTCCCTAAAACCGAAATCGGAACTGTAGCGGTTTTCAAAACCCTGATCACGATTGGGATCTTTCTGATATGCGGTACGGACCTCCTTGCCATGCCTTTCGTTTTCTATATCAATTTCTTCTCATATGTAGAACTAAAAAGTTGATCCACCAAGAATACTCAGCCATATGTTCCTCAAAGAATCATCAGGTATCCTTGTACTTTTTCCATTGCAGGGACCACTGTTATTCTCGGCGGTATTGCTGTCGCAGTGCTGGGAAGGCAGTGCAATGCTGTTACTGTTATGGTTCTGAATTTGGCAGCCACTCCTCTTGAGCTAAGGTGTACATGGTGACTGTCCTTGTGTTGTCTAATTTTTCACAAGTGAGAGTCCATAGACAATTTTTTTTTATTTTAACAGTGCACTTCAAGATACCATGTTGCATAGCCGTAACTGCTTGTTAACGATAGAGCCAGACTGCTGAACTCTGTTATTGTTATCACATTATGGAGATCGTATGTTTTGTGCGTTTAGCCGAATAGATCATCAAATTACACGGAGATACATGTTTAGGGTGTCTTATTCGATATGCAGCTCCCTGATACATTTCTCACTCTGCTATTTGGTTTCAATGCATATTCACCTTTTCCATTTTCCGCAGTTTGTCATCCCTTTCTTGCGCTTGGGAGAAGCTGTCACATGCAGTGGGCACTTCCCCTTGACATCTGATGCACTGATGAATGTCCTCACTGGCCATGCCTCAAAGGAGGTGCTACTGAGCATCGTCCGTGCGATTAGTGGGCAGCTTTACCCGTTAGCCTTGCTTATTCACAGGATAGAACCTCTGCTTTACACTTCCTTGTAGTGATACTGACATAGACCCACTGCTATTGTCAACAACAGATGCTAGGTTGGCTTATTGCTGCACCATTCTCAATGGGCTTGTTCTACATCGTCTCCCTCCCTTGTTTCAAGATTTTGGTCGACAGGTTTGGAGGCATGCCTTCTAGCCCCAGGACCCCGATCAAGGCGGTCCAGAGTGGCTCATTCCACAAATGACATGTCTGATATTGCTGAAGCTGTGTATACAAATTCGGTGTAGTGCAACCAGATTGATAAAGATCCAGTATACTTTAGCTCGTCCAAACTGGTAAAAGGGAAATAATTAGACATTTAATTTTGTAAGCTGCTCGTCTTGTACTGCTATGTGTATTCCTTAATTTGCAAAGTCTGAATAAATAAGTAAAAGAGCAACTATATAGTTCCAGTTTTGGTGCACAAGACCCCTGGCCGTATTTCATCCTGTCCCACATGCTTGCAAAAAAAAAAAATTGTTTAATTCAGAGGAATTCCCGGATGCTTGAGAATTTACGGAGACGTGGTTGTATTCTTCTCAAATCTTGTAGGAATTCATAATAGATGAAACATTGCTGACTGTAAGGTCTCCGTAAGATTCGTGTGTTTCTTCCTTAAAATGCCCATGATAAAGAATGAGCATACATCGAACTAGGCAAATTCAGCTGTATTTCACAGAATTGATCAAAAAGAGTAATACGGCAACAAGAAACTGTCGTATCAATTTAACCTGCTAATTGCAATCAGAAAATTAACTTGGAAACAACATGCAAACGGCGACCTTTCTTCCTAAAAAGTAATACAGCGAAGAAGGCGCCGAAAACAGAGAGTTGAGATCCAGATCTGTTGCTATAGCACTCAGTGAACAGTAAAAATTTCAGCACGCCACATGCGAACATTGTACCTGACCGGCAGTAACAACGTATTGTAAAAGAGAAGCAATGGTTTCTACAGCTTGAAATTCTCATGAGATGAAAATCGATAGGTGCTCAATCAGAGACATGCTGAGTTGCTTGACAGGGACCAGTGATGATTGATGAAGTCCATCGAGATCCATCATCCATCTACATGCCGAGTTGCTTGGCAGGGACCATGCTAGCATGCCTGTCTGATAGGTCCTATCTGCACCATCTGGCCACAACAATCTAGTGATGCAGGATTTCTAATTTTTGGATCATCCCATGACCGAAAAGAACTCCCAAATGAACTTAGAAATCCACTCCACCTTTATAAATTCATCACATAAATATACTAGAAGTTCACAGCTACCCACCGGGTATCCATTTGCATCCCTACAACAATCTCACACACACTAAAAATGCTATAGCTCATGTGTATTCTGTAGCCATAAAAGAATTTCAGTCTTTTTTCAGTAAGCTGACTGCATCTGAACCTACTAGGTTAATAATTTACTCGGAGAGGCAAGTGCCTGCTGGAATTGGTTCAGGTCGGGAGGGGAACAACAGTGGTCGAGGTTAAAACAAACTCATGCTTGCTGTAAAGGACTCGTTGATTCGTTGATGTAATAACCGCACCAAACAAAACAATCACTGTTTTAAGTGCAGTATCCTCTCTACAGGAACAACGATATACAGATGCCAATAATAGATCTTATCGACTGAATCTAAATGAGAACCGGCTGACAGTTTTGGTTATAAAGATCAACCGGTTCAGGAAGTGACCGTGTACTAATCTTCCTTTAGCCATTTCATTCATTACACCATATCGACACATTAATCAAACTAAAAACCAGTTTACAACAGCAGATTGTATAGATACACATTGATTGGTTATGAAAACAATAATGCTTCAGGCGAAGCCGGATGGAGCAGAACAGGACTACTAATAGCCACACAAACTCCATCTCACGGGCTCTGCAGGATGCAGCAACCTATTGGCTGAGTAGCTTGGAATCACATGCCACAATCTTCACCTTCCCCACTTGCTCCGTGATCTCATCACTCTTGAAGTTCGCATCTGTCAGTATGAAGGTCCAGACATTGTCACAGAACCTGTAAGTGTGTAGATGGCCCTGTACAGGCAAAAAGGAAACCAAAAGAAGCATACATCAGCAACCTGGATAAAACATCTCCGGTAAAATAGGTGGCAACAAGAAGCCCAAGTCTGAGCTAGAGATGCATGTATCAGTAGGCTGCCAGTCCATTATTTCAGGATACAAAATATCACATTTCGTATGCAAATAAAATGCAGCACTACGTGTTAAATATTACATGGAAACACTAAAAGATAAATTTAACAGATAAACACAGTACCCATTATGTGCTGGTGAATTTTGCCTTCAAAGTTAGAACATGCCTCAATTAATGATTGGTCGAGCAGCAACTGGAAACAGAAACTGTGCCACAGGTGTTGCGGAATCTATGTTTTGGGTAATGTCAAGCTAGTTAGCTGCAGCTTGTTTTGGATATTGTACAGGCATGGTTGGGAGGGATTACAGATTCAGGCAGTAGGAGGCAGCAGCTGAAATAAAAATGAGTTTTTTTTATTGGAAATAAAAATGAGTTCACATGATTGAGCTACGGCAAGTCGGCAACATGCCACCAGCGAGTGAAAGCATGTTATTGTGATGTCTCCAGTTCGTTCTGATAGTTTTCTATCACGTATAATTTGGCCATGAGGGAGTGACATTGAGAGACCAAATTTCTGCTACTTTCCATAGAAGAATCAGCTACCTGAATACGACTACAGAAAGAACCAAGCCAGAAACGACAATTGGCATATATACATTCATTTTTACCCAAATAAGATCTCTTCAAGAACCCACTTTGCAGGTTTGTCTATTAGGCAGGTTCCACAGTACTTGTTGTGAAACTGAAACTGTGCTTTTAAAAATCATGTTTGTGATTTTTGAATGGTTCTAAAGCTCTCAAGTAGCTATCCCAATAAATCTGATTGACAGTTTGACACCTAGCCAGCTTTTGCTACTCCTCTCCAGAAAAGAGTTTCCAAATTGTGCAATAGAGCCCTTAGTATGAAGTAGGAACATATGTGGATACAATTCAAGAATCCATTAACCAAGATGTGAAACGAATCTAGTTAACTATCTCCAACAACTCAAAATTGAGACATGTGCGTGATATTTGGGAAGTGGAATAATCCAACAAGCACACAAACTGCTGCAAATTCTAATGCATCCATGATACATAGACTACAAAACAGAGTAAGAGGACGCAGTCCCTTGCACAGAGGAAGGTAAAATATCTCAATCTACTTGACACAAACAAGTAGTGCTACAAAGACAACGTACCTTAATATTAACCTTGCTCTTGACTTGGTTCTCCAAGGCATCCGTCATAGACTAGAGGAACACCACCACAGACAGAGATGCACACCATTAAGTAAACTCATCAGGGGGAAAGGAAAGCAAAGTAAAGGCAAGCACTTGGACTGCGAGATAGACGCTGGATATGTAGAGATACCTTGTCGAACTGGACGAGGACCTGGATGGCGAGCTCCGGGCTGAGCGTGCCGCTGGACACCATCTCGTCGAGCGTCTCGGTGAGGCACATGCCGATGGTGGACCGGCGGTACAGCTCGAACGTGGCCATGACCGTCGCCTGCTTGGAAACAACCACGCTACGCCTGTTACTAACCAGTAGTACTCCTACCGAACTTGATTGAGAAGATTCTACCCGCTTCGCGGTAGTGACGACTGACGGTTGAGTCAGATCCGAATCAGTCCGCGCTTACACTCTGCTTGTACTAGGGTTTGGAGGTGCGGGGACCCTTTTGGACAGCAGAAGGGAAGCGAAAGGGCGGGCAGGCGTACCTGGTGGGTGCTCGTCGCCGGCGAGGGGCTTCGCGCGAGTCGTCGCCGCCGCGAGAGCTCGCGACAGAGATGAGTAAAGGTGAGACAAAAATAGAGCAAGCAGAGGAGTCCCGATTCGCTTTGTGCTGACAGTGAGATATTTATGACTTTGTCACCCGGAACACCTGGAAAAAAAAAGCAGCTTTGAAATGAAAATTTCACATAAAGTATATAAAAATTTCATGATGTGAGAAAACTCTATGGTCATCTTTTACAGAAAGTATATAAAAATTTCACAAAGATCTGATCAATTTCATCATAAAAAAATACAGAAAATAAAAAAAAATTCACATTCTAAAAGAGACATAATTTTAAGCTAAGAACTTACTCTCTCCATAGCAAAACAAACGATTTTTTTTTACTTTTATAAATCAACATTTACCTATTTATTTTATTTAAAAATTTATAAAAACAATATAAAAATAAACAATTTAATATTACAACCTCCACCCTCTCACATTCAAAACTTAAACAGGAATCGGAGGGGACAAGGACATCTCTAACAGACGTAATAGATGAGTGTCCATCAACACAAACTAATAGTTGATGGTTGAACGGTAACTGTACCGTCTAAATGCCACCGGTGGATGGCCACCTGCGCATGTGGTTTAATTAATTTGATGCACTAATTTTCAGCTGGTGGCTCAACTATATGCTTCATTGAGATGTCAGAGGTATATATATATATATATATATATATATATATATATATATAATACTATATATAAGACATCATTAATTTGTAGCTAGGCACAGAATATTTATTTTGTAGCCAGGTCGAAACCAAGCCATCGTAAATGGGTCAAGTCATTTGGTTACCTCGCCAAGTTGTGCAAGCGCGCACCGTCAGACCCACGATCTAAACGGAGCCTCTATTATAAAAAGAAACTAGCAAAACTCAAGCATAGTTATGAAACAGAAACGTTATGAATGACAGCAACGACGGCCTTCTAGGTCTCAGCCAACATCCCCACCTCCAACGACATAATCGGTAATCCATCGAATCAAGCACGAGGGGTGGCTTAATCACTAGCCTCATGCTAGCTTAATCACAGCAGTCTATAGGCAATTTCAATCACGAGTGCCTAGAGAGCCAATATGGCTGTTAATCAGAATCACAGTCACGTGCTAGGGCTTCTGGCATCGATAGCCATCGTGGCATTCCTAATTCATCGGGTGAGAGTGAAGAAGAAGCTACCAACGGTAGCTCGATCTTCAGCAGACTCCGAGTCCACCAGTACCAACGAGCCGGCTATCATCTTGATGTTTATTTTATACTTTCAAATAATTCAGTAGTATCTGTATCCTTTTTCCAAGTGTGAGCTTAATTGAATATCGATTTGGTAATGGAACAGTTGTATTCTTTTAATCAGTGACATTGTAAGATTAGCATGGAATCTAGTTAACTGTGATGCCAGTGTTGTACAGAAATATCCATGTTTGTTATGCTGATTGTCGCCAGTATATCAGGATATTATACATCACGAAATTTTGTTTGATAATCTAAATATGTTGCTTTACTGTCAAACCAAATAATCTACACATCTCACAACCTAGCAAACGATGAGACAGATGCTAAACAAACAACAAAGTACAGGTGGATAAGTTGGTGTTAAGCTAACACAAAATCCTGAAATGATGCAAACCTCATAAATATAACAGTCAGGTGTAGATAAGAGGTGCCATCAATGAGGCCGAGAGATAAATTAACAATGAAAACCTTTCCTCCGTTGGAAGCAATGCTAAAGGAATAAATGGCATTGCAGATCAACCTTCCAAGATTTTTGCTGACATTAATAAGGCAGCCACAGATCAAGCACAAAAATAAATTGATAACGGATAGAAACTATTGCAAAGTACAGAATAAAGTAGCCAATCAGATCATAGTACATGATAACTCACTACACAACATCAAAATAGATATTTTAGAATAGTATATGATATTGTGTGTAGGAAACATCACACAATGCTTTGCATAACAAGCGATGCCAGGCAAATGCGTTGCTGCAACTAGCGTTGATTCCTGGAACTAAATTTGTTCTAGCAACTTAATAAGAAAGTTGATATACCATGGAGAATCATATGTCATAGCAATCTTATATATGAGAAAAATCTCATTTAGTTCCAAGAAACAATTCAAAAGTCTCACGCTGCAAATATACCAGAGAATATATATGCATAGTTCAAACTAGCTGACACACACATTAAAAGAGAACAGGTGATATTTAACATAATGAGGATGTTCATGGATTACAAGTCCAGCAAACTCTCACTTCACAGGAAAAGATGCATGAGGAGACACCCTTTGTTTACAAAATGAATGAAAGCTCCCAAAGCCAGGAGGGATATAGGAAAATAAACGCGCACACTCAAGTCAGTTAAGCTATACTAAGTTCATCCTAAGTCATCATCTTGCTCTCTCTGTCATCCAGATCATCATCAAGAGAGTCACCTGTTCCAAAAGGAGCAGAGACACCAGAAGAAGGTGACATTGGGGAAAACAACGGATAGCTGTGAAGCATCAGGTGATTATTAAGGAATTCTTAGTTCCATCAGGCTCTAAGTAGCTGAAAAGAAAAAAGAAACGCAATGTATTACAATCTGAAAATATAGAGCAAATTCAAGCTGCTTCATAGGTTCCAAACTAAGATATTTAATTCGTGGATGACTTGGGCATCTCTGCAAAGCGGCATTACAGGCCAATGAGTCAGTATATATAGAGGAAGAGGGATGTAAAGGACAATAATGAAACTCATGTTTGTTTAACCCATCTAGTTGGAATACATGGCCCCACTGAGTCAGTAGGCATGATTTTTTCTTGCATAATGTGAGCCAGCATCGAACTATTACATTGCATTTCCTTGAAGAGTGTATAAATAGTAAAAGAATATGACTATTAAAATGTGATCAACACGGTACAATGATCGAAGAATATGAGCTACTGGAGTAACTGTGGGCTACTTCAAACAGTTTGGTCCCCAAAGAATGTGTTCACAAGATATAATTAGTACTCTATGTTTTTCTCCTCTGGCCTCTGCATATATGCAAGAAATTCTCAAGAAACCACTTTTTGTTCGTGTTCAATCTTCTCAAGAAACCACTTTCTTGGCTAGCAAGTATGAAAGAAATTCAAAGAGACAAGAGACATTTAATTGCAGTGAAAGGTCACTAAAAATCTCTTTTTATACCCCTGGTAACTGATTTCCATCTAAAATATTTACATTTCCAATTTTTCAGTTCTTAAGATGTATTTGTGCCAACCACAGTTCCTGCTATCCAATATCATGATTTATTTAAATGAAAGATTCTATGTATATTAATTTTACACACTCAGTGAATGATATAAAGTAAATAAAAGATACCAGTATTCTTATACATAATGCACTAACCATTCTCATGACTTTGGCTTGTCAGAATAGTACCATTAACTTCACTTGCAGTCTCCAAATGTTGAGAAACATCCAACAATTCCCCATAAAGACAATTATTTACACCTTCAAAAATTAGTGCTGCTACGACTTTCCCAATTTCCTCAAGAAATACTTGCTGCAAAGTCAACAACAAAACAATGAGACACAAAAGATCATGCCTTCAAAGCAGATTAATTGAAAGCAGCAGTTTTGAACTCAGACACTAGGAATCCATAAAAATTACAATTTCTCCGCCTCTTGGGCAAGGTTTTCTTGGGCAAACTCCAAAGCTTCATTTATTTTACCTGCACAAAACAACTCTGCTAGTTTTTCGTGTTTGAGATGAAAGTATAATTGGGGATTCGTATCTGGAATCAACAAATAATCATCCATGTCAGCATAAGAAGCCTCAAGTTAATGAATATTTTCTTCATAGAGCAACTCATAAAATTAACAATAAAAATGTGCTTGTGGTGAAAATTTCTCTAGTATTCCAATGGATAGAGCACATAAATTTCCTACATTGCACAATCAGTGGTTCTCTAATTGACCCTATTAACTCAGACCTCAGGAAGCATGCCGGCAACTAAGCAACTTCAAGGTCATCAATGCATCCAAATATGAAACAGAGATACTAGCTTTTGTCCAGAATCCCCAGCTGTCAAATAAATTCACTAGAACTAAAATTCCTAGAAAAAAATAAAGAATCAACAGTGGGATTAAGATCATTAACCTTCTCGATGGCCCCTGGACATTCTCTGATTGCACCACCCTCTTCACTCCCATCTGATTAGCGATGGTTGACAGGACAATATCCGCTACAACAAAATTAATATCATAAATTCATGACCGCGCTGTTTTCGGCGGCGGCGGCGTGTAAGCAAAATCCTATCACCTATAAGATCCGTAGCAGCTCACCTACAGATTTAGACGGGAGTGAGACGAGGAGATTAAGGGAGCAACGCACCTGGGATGGGGTAAGGGGGGCAGATCCTCTGTTGCCGGTGAGGGGGCAAAGGCAATGTGGGCGCGGCGGTACAAGATCCTGATGCCAGATCCTAATCCACGGCCTTCCCAACAGCTGCGCTGGCGAGGGCAGAAGCCGGCGCGTGATGAGTGTCCACCGTGCTCGTGCTGTGCTATGTGCGTTCGGAGCGACGGAGGTGCCCGAGCAGATTGTAAATACAAAAATTGCGGTGGTTGTTTCAACAGTCAGAAGCCTCTTCTTAAGATTATTGGATCGCCACCTGGCCAAACCTTGAGGGGAGCACGGGGCGGCGCGGCGCAGCCGGTATGGGGCGGCACTGCGCGTCGGG
>BCLG01001664.1:0-48367 GCA_001602295.1 Zoysia matrella | reverse complement strand
GATTGCTAGTGATATCCCAAAGTTCTCTTCTGAACTAAGTGAGCTCGTACAGGACGATCTGGCGGCTGTCGCAGAAGGGCTGATTTACACCTGGCATCTGTGTTCTTATGCTAGTCCAAAATACATACTTTGGATTATGGTAATTTTATACATTTGCTTTCTATGAATGCCTTATTTGCTAGTATTTGATGTGATGACATATCAAAGTTTTTTTTGTTAATGTTTCTTTTATAATATATAATGATCATTTGACTTCCAGTCCCCCCCCCCCCCGCCCCCCAACACAAACTAGTATATAATTTTCATATGTAAATGCTTTCAGGCTTATGTATTAGTAGCTGGCGGAGCAATTAGGAATTTCTCTCCTGCTTTTGGAAAGCTTAAATCAACAGAGCAGCAGCTAGAAGGAGACTATCGCCAACTTCATTCACGATTAAGAACACATGCTGAGAGTGTGGCATTTTATGGTGGTGAGAACAGAGAGGCATCTCATATTATGCAGCGGTTTGAGGCTCTTGTCGGGCACCTAAATCATATGCGTCATGAAAACTGGTGGTTCGGCATGATTCAGGACTTTTTTCTGAAGTATTTTGGTGCCACGGTAGCAGTTGTTCTTATTATTGAGCCTTTCTTCTCTGGCCACCTTAGACCTGATTCATCTACCCTAGGAAGAGCTGAAATGTTGAGCAATCTTCGATATCACACAAGCGTTATCATATCACTATTTCAATCCCTTGGGATCCTTTCTATCAGCTCAAGGCGTTTAAATATTCTGAGGTACAATCTTCCATCAATTTTGCAAATTTTTAATACTACCTAATAGATTCGATTCACTTCATTCTGCGAAAGGGCCTTTAGCCTAGTTGTTTAGGAGCCTCGGTAGCACCCCTCAACTTCTGGGTTCGACTCCTCTTGGGAGCCAATTTCAGGATGAGGGTAATAAAGTCCCTCGTATGTCCCACACAAGGGCATATGTCTAAGGCTCGGCCTAGGTCATTGGTTGTTCTCACACGGGCTACGGTGCCATTGTGTAAGGGTGGGGCAGGGTTCGGGTATTTTCTCAACTTGCATAGAAGGTCTTCCTCCTCTTAATATAATACTACGGGGTGATCTTACCCCTGCAAGAGTTTTATGATTCATTTCATTGTGTCATGTTAGGTGATACGTTAGTTGACAATGGCACTTGCCATCCAATTAGTCTTGCCTTTTTTTGTGCATTTGTATTTGACAATTTAAAAGGGAAGCCTTGGCGCAGCAGTAAAGCTATTGCCTTGTAACCATGATGTCACGGGTTTGAGTCTCGTCAGACCTTTCCCTGACTCTGTGCAAGCGGGAGCTACGTGCAACTGGCCGCCCCTTTCTTTTGTATTTGACACTTTGGCACTTGTTCTACTATTTCCTTACAAATGCTGAAGGTGTATTGCATTTTCATTGGCAAAAGAAGAATCACAATTTTGTATTTCTTATTTTTAGGATTAATGCTGTTCCAAGCTAAAGACATACTAAATGATTTCTGTAGTGCCTTGTGCAATATACCTGTGTTTTTTTTTAAAAAAAAAGTGAATTTCAGAGTTCTTTTCAAACTGTGCCACTAATGGCATTACATCCTATTTGATTCAACCCGATAAAATGATTATTAGGATTCTAATGCCTTATTATGAGAACTGGCAGGGCCATTAAGCACTCTCTTGTCGCCCACAGATTTATGATGTTTGAGTGGGTTCCGTGCTTTATTAATATAGCTAGAGAATGTGGTTTCAGCTAAATCAAAGCACTCACTAAGTTGATTTTCTTTTCATGAAACTTCAAACTTTGTGTTCCCAATGCATTTTCTGCTCATCTACTGCATTTTGTTTTGAACTTTGTGCTGTCAGATTGTGATGCATATGGGCTTTCAATGTAATTTCACAGTGGCTACGCAGACCGGATTCATGAGTTACTTGATGTTTCACGTGAGCTTTCTGGAGTTCATGACAAATCTATGAATCACAACCTTTCTCCTGGAAAATATATCAGTGACGCAAACCACATAGAGTTTTCCGGTGTCAAGGTAAAAGCATTCTTGTTGTAATATCATCTTCATTTCCCCCTTTTTTATATGTTTTCAAATTTCAAGTTTTTATTCGAAATGATGGCAGGTAGTCACACCTGCCGGGAATGTCTTGGTTGATGATTTAACTCTTCGGGTAGAAAGGGGTTCTAATCTTTTGATAACTGGTAATCCTCTTCGAACGAATATTTGTTGTTTTGAATTTTAAATTGTGCTTTTTGAGGAATATAGTGTAATGGATGCTCCTGATGTGGTAATAGTTAGATTCTCATTGCAATACATGCTATATGAAATTTGATTGGACTTGTACTCCTTCCTTATATGAGTTGATATATGAATGTTTTGCATTGATAATTAGTCCTACCTTCTTGAAGGATTATGTTGTGAGCTCAGACATGCATGCATCTTTGTACAAACATTAATTCTTAAAGGTTTGCGTTTAAACCTTCACCTTTCACTTTTATTCCAGGTCCCAATGGTAGTGGAAAGAGCTCCCTTTTCCGGGTCCTTGGGGGTCTATGGCCACTGGTTTCTGGCCACATAGTTAAACCTGGTGTTGGTTCAGATCTCAATAAGGAGATCTTTTATGTCCCACAAAGACCGTACACAGCTGTTGGAACACTTCGTGAACAGTTAATATATCCTCTCACAGCCGACCAGGAGATTGAACCACTCAGTTACGATGGCATGGTGGACCTTCTAAAGAATGTAATACTATTTGTGTTGATATTTACATTGATAACATGGCATATTGAGCTACAACTTTGAGTACATGAATCTGCTGCAATTTCTAACCATGCTCCTCTCACAGGTTGACCTAGAATACTTGCTCGAACGCTATCCTCTTGATAAGGAAGTTAACTGGGGTGATGAGCTGTCCCTTGGTGAGCAACAAAGATTAGGCATGGCTAGGCTATTCTACCATAAGCCAAAATTTGCCATCCTTGATGAATGTACCAGTGCTGTGACAACGGACATGGAAGAACGTTTTTGCAAAAAGGTTCGAGCTATGGGCACATCCTGCATAACAATATCTCATCGACCAGCTTTAGTTGCATTTCATGATATTGTTTTGTCCTTGGACGGTGAAGGAGGTTGGGGTGTTCAGCACAGAAGGTTTGACCCCCTGAAATAATTTGTTAATGTTTGTTCTTCCATAATTGTTTCACTTGACTTTTAGTAACACTCCTAATTCTTTAGGAATGACTCATCCTTTTCTACTCAAGAGTCTGACTATTCATTATCCCAAACTGATCGTAAATCTGATGCACTTGCTGTTCAAAGGGCTTTCATGAGCAGGGCAAAGGTATATAATTATAGTCTTCTTGACTTCTATTCCATCAATTTATTTTATGGGAAACTGTAGGGGTAGATCCTATTATGTTATACAGTTCTGTCATTATAACAGTGAATCTTACCCATGGTGCTTCATGAGTTTCTCTTAATAGAGCAATGCTTCATTATGTTCCAAGGAAGTTTCATACTCCTCAGAGGTTATAGCAACTTCTCCTAATGTCGAAATACAACATACAGCACAGAAAACTCGGATCCCGCATCTAGTCTCTCACCCAAGACCCCTGCCTCCTAGAGTAGCTGCAATGCTCAAAATACTGGTATGTTGTTCTCTTTTGAGCTTCACATTTCCTTAGATCTGTCATCTCTGTTACTCCATATCCATACTTTTATTCTTTAGCACCCAGAGCTTATTAGTTTGCTCCCCTGTGTGAACAGAAGTATCAGTAGTGGCTAGAATAACTAATCAAGTTGCTAGAAACGGAAATGTTATACTTGCAGATCTCATGAAGCATCTGATTATCTGAAGCTATCTCAAGGAACCTTCTCTCTAAGATTAGTATGCTCTTTAATGCTATTCTCAATTTATTGCTCTCCAGATTCCTAAACTACTTGATAAACAAGGCGGACAGCTGCTTGCTGTTGCTGTGCTTGTGTTTTCTCGCACATGGATATCAGATCGTATTGCTTCATTGAATGGTTACTCTTTTACCCTATCATCTGTTGTTAGAAGAGCTTTAAGTCAATTTCTCATATGATGTATTCCATCTCGCCAGGGACAACTGTGAAGTTTGTCCTGGAACAGGATAAAGCCGCCTTCATCCGTTTGATTGGTGTCAGTATTCTACAGAGCGCTGCAAACTCTTTTGTGGCGCCATCTCTTAGGTAATACATGGTTAACTAAAGTTTCAAGATTTATCACTAGCTAATTATCATGTATGGAGGCCACAGGGGCTTTGATGCAGCAGCAACGATGCACACAGTGCATGAGTGATGCACATGGTCGCAAGTACCATGAGCTATAGCCTCTAAGGGTCACAAGCTGTTAGTTGCTTTGACGCTTATCTTTATCCTAACTATAGGATGTTGCATTAGTTGGCAGTTGGCATATATCAGGATTATATATTAATTTCATGCCTCCTGGTTTATTTTCCATCTCATTTGGAACCCACTCAGTCTAACGCCTTTATATAAAACAAGTTCTCTAGTCTCTCTCTTTCCTCCAATCAGCCTCAGAACCTTCCCCGTGGCATGGGATAAGAGCCTTCAGTACTGGACCTGACCCAACTATTGATAATGGTCATAGCTAATCATCGTATCTCTTAGTTTTATGGTGAATGAAACTTTCTTATAGCTGTCTTATCTAACATACTATCATCTCTTTATTAGTAGAAAACATTATCAAAGTTTCTCTAGAGGGAACTATGATGCAAATTTGTGTCATAAGGAATTTAAGCTTGGTTCGAAGCAGCCTCTGCAATTTATTGCAGGGAGGCTTGCCTCGTATAATCCTGCCCCAGAGCCCACCTTGTGCGGGAGCTTTCAGCACTGGGTCTGTCCTTAAAATAATTTAAGCTTGGGGGATCTATTTGTTGAAATCACACTTGCAAGATGGACAAGCAAGGCAACAAGGGAACTAGAACAAAAATGATAGGAAGAACATACAAGATGCACAACAAACCCATTCCACTACTGCCGCAAGGGGCGGATCACAATTGGCTTAATCCCTATGCTAATTAAATGTGACTCTTCACATACTCCTAACTGCACACCCAACAAGCTAACAGTCCGTCAACGTTGCAGGCTCCAGGCACATGGCCGCAGTCACATGCAAGGCTAGCTCCGACTAACACGTTCATGCACTCATCCTCCTGACAGCCGATCCGCTCATTGTGCATTGCTGATCTGGCCTCCGTGCCATGCTGCATGTACTCACTCGTGTTGACGTAGCCTAATACATGTGTTACACTCATACATGAATAATACAAGCATGCTACTATGCGAATCAACACGATTATCGAACACTTTTGACACTTCTGTACATGTTTGATTCCATGATCTCAATATCAATAACCTGCAACTTTGTAGGACCCTTACCGCAAAGCTTGCTCTTGGATGGCGAATTCGCATGACCAATCACATGCTTCGATATTATTTGAAGAAAAATGCATTCTACAAGGTATGTTTTCCAGTATAAAGTAGTTTCTTCTCCAAAGAACGCTTTAACTTCCTTCACTGGTTGATATATTGCATCTTCTTGCTTCTCAACAGTTATGTTATCAAAACCTGTATACGTGTCACTGTGTTATTATATTCATTCAAGTCATTTATGTACCTACATGTACAGTCTTGTACAACTGGAAAGTTGAGAGATTATTTTGTTCAGTATGAAATTCTTGGACTATTGCCTTCCTGCACAACATAGTCTATGTCTGGATTATTGGCCTGTCCATGCCCTTATTTGGACAAGCTAATATATGAAATAAACGGCAAGCTAGCTATTGAAATATGGTTTTCGTTGGCAAAGAAGTGTACTAGGACCTTCCTAAAACTTAACCAGTAGTGATGAATATACATTTAAACCAGTTACAATGCGCTTTACTGTAATAAAAAACAGAAATAATACCAATGAAGAGAATGTAGATTCTTAAAATGTTTTAATAGTTTGTAGTATGGGCACATCAGTCTGCATAATGGAACAGGAGGCTGCTGATTCCTGGGGCACAATAATCACCCTATGAAGTGGGTGCAGTATCACTGTAAGCATCCAATCAGCATCTAAAAAGGCAGCAAGGGAATACAATCTGCGAGTATAAGTGAATAGCCCACATTTCCCCATCAGCTTAAGCTTTTGGGGTCAATTGGTTGGTGCATGCAACTCAATATGGTATCAAAGCTAGAGGTCTCGAGTTCAAATCCTGACAGACACGATTATTTTAAATTGCAGCCTACTCCTATTCCACGTTTGCGCCCTATAGGAGCTAGGAGAGTGTTGAAGTATAAGTGAATTGCTCACCTTTTTCCATCAGCTTAAGCTTTTGGTATCAACTGGTTGGTGCATGCAACTCAATACAATCAACATGCGACGTGCCTTCATGTCCTTTCTAGCAATTCCAATGCGTTATTATTACACGATGAAAAAGTGAAGTGTTGGGAGATAGCCCAGGCATCATGCTGTCTGATGGCCTAGGTGGTTGCTGAACTGAACTGTTTTTGGGGTTGAGGAGGACAAGATAACAAGCCTTGAGGAAGTTGTGAAGCTCTTTTAGGAGCAAAGATAGCATTTTTGTTGTTGCGCATTAATGTTCATAATTTCACTTCCTAATAAGGTCATTTTCATGAGGTCTGAACAGAATTTTGGTGGTTGAATTATATTTTAGTTCTTTTTCTAAGTATTTGCCCATGCCTTGCATTTGATTGCTGTCTTGGGGGATCTGAGTTTAGGAATAAGATTGTGTATTGCAAACAGAGGTAATACTTTGGGTTGGCCAAAGCTAAATTATCCTATAATGTGATTTCAGGTGTTCAACATGCCAGGTAAAAGTATTGATGCAGACCAAAGATTAACACTTGATGTAGAAAAGTTGACCAGTGACCTTGCTGGTTTAGTTACCGGAATGGTAAAACCACTAGTTGACATTCTTTGGTAAGTTATCCTTTAGTAACAACTGGTAGCCATCTACTTGGTTTAAACTTTTTTTAGTACCCTGGATTCATTGTGAGAATTCCCAACTCACCAGGTTTACATGGCGAATGAAGCTCTTGGCTGGGCGGAGAGGGATTGCTATACTGTACACTTATATGTTATTGGGTTTGGGCTTTCTGAGAGCTGTATCCCCTGACTTTGGTCGTCTCTCAGGCCAAGAACAAGAACTTGAAGGAACATTCAGGCAAATAAAGCATGATTTGTTGCATTTTAGCGGTGCCAACTTTCATACTAATCTCGATTCTTGACCTGGTGAACTTTGTAATAGGTTCATGCACTCGAGACTACGGACCCATGCTGAATCAATTGCTTTCTTTGGTGGTGGTTCAAGAGAAAAAGCTGTGAGTTCCTTGAATTATGCTCAGAGTTATTAAGAAAATGTATTAATACTAGGTGATCATTATTTTCTGGGTCAATTATTTTATCTCAGTATAAATAATGATCTGTAAGACCAGCTTATTGAATGGTAGGGCAGCCCGATGCACGTAGCTCCCACATGCATAGGTTCCGGGGAAGGGTGCAACCAATTTGGGTCTTTTGTATGCAGCCTTTCTCTTCATTTCCGCAAGAGGCTGTTTCCAGGACTCGAATCCATGACCATGATTCCCCATAGTAGGAACTAGCTGATATTTTTTTTTTAAAAAAGGTTCCCCAGTTCAAGCCAAAGAGGATTTGAGCTCTGGGTATTTTCAGCCAACTCTAAGCAAAGACGATGACAATAAGAAAGCTTTTTAGTCCCACGCAAGTTGGGATAGGCTAGAGATGAAGAACCAAATAAAAATACAAGCAAAGGTAAAAAAAAACAGAAAAGAAAAAGAGAAAAAGGAGAGGAAGTAAAAGAAATAGACCAAAAGGTTAAGGTGTTGTGGTAGAGGATCCACCGAGCTGGGGCACGTTCCCGGCCACGGCTACAGCTGATGGTAATTTTTCTCCTTTGGAAAGATCAACTTCTTTTCTGCTTACCCTCAATGGGTCTCCTGCCTGTCTTATATAGAAAGCAGAGCTAAACAAACTCTAAACCGACTAAAATAAACCCTAAACAACCTAATTTAACTAACAAACTCTAAACAACCTAATCTTTAAACTAACAAACTCTGACTAACTGGCTGCCGCTATTGGGCAGGGTGTTGTGGCGTCCACAACACAACACTACTCCCCTCCCTCAAAGACAGCTCATCCTCGAGCTGTGACACTAATTAAGCCTTTTGCATCTCGGCTTGAGAACTTAATCCTTACCAATGACGATCGAAATCTCGAGAACCATAGGAGGTTGCCGCCTACCCAATGAAACCCATCCAGGCCAAGGCTATAACTGTCCGAGAAGCGTGTTATCAGCCCCGCGGGTGACATGCGCATGAGGCTCAATCTACACATGCGCAGGTGCAGGTTGTAGATTCTGTAAGAGATGAGGTCGGCACAGCTGCTCGCTTTGCCGATGATGCTGCTGCCCGCAGCAGGGCTGCTGGTGACGGTCACTGCGTCGGTGATGGTGTCGATGATGCGGCTGCCGCCTCGGTACGCATCCTTGATTCTGCTGGTGCGCGTCGTTTGGTGCTTGTCGACGGCATCGTACTTGCGGGAGTCGGCGTCTAGGAGCTGAAATAGTTGTGGATACGTGCCTCTTTGCTTCCTTCGTTGCTGCAGCCAGAGGAAGATGTGGTGCAGATGGCAATGACGTCTTGATAGGGACTATCCGGGATTGATCTGCACAGATCGGCCCTAATGGTTGGAGAGACGTCTGGAACGGTGGTGGCGCTGATTATTGGAGGCGACACCATAGCCACGACGATTTCTGTTTTCGTGTGTGATGCCGGCACCTCTATGTCGATCGGTGATGGCACTACATGCGGCAGTGCAATCTGGTCCTTCTCTATCGCTGTAATGCGATGTTTAGCGTAACTCGCCTCCTGACAGATGTTCTCCATCATGGCGATGAGGAGATCGAGCTTTGAAGACATTGTGGTGGCGGTCACTGGATCGACGGCGCCGGCCATTGAGGCGATGCGCCGGTGCTGGTCTCTGAATACCAATTGTCGTGGTAGAGGATGCACCGGGTTGGGACACGTTCTCGGCCACGGCTACAGCTGATGGTAATCTTCCCCCGTGGAAAGATCAACTTATCAACTTCTTTTTTGCTTACCCTAAATGGATCTCCTGCCTGCCTTATATAGAAAGCAAGGCTAAACAAACCTTAAATCGACTAAAATAAACCCTAAACAACCTAATCTTTAACAAACAAACCCTAAATAACCTAATCTTTAAACTAACAAACCTTAACTAACTGGCTGCCGCTATTGGGCAGGGTGTTGTGGCGTCCACAACACGACACAACATAAGGTAAAAAAGGTGAAGCCCAAAATCAAGGTTCTGGCACGTGTATTGCAACTTTCCATGTTCTACGTCTATAGCTTGCTCCTTAACCATTCAACAGATTAACCCTTTGTTGTTTGTTTTTGGAAAACTCTCAATGCTGACATGAACTTCTGATGCCCATACTTTGTTAGATGACATTGACTTGGCCTTTCTCCTTACGATTTCTTCTCATATATGATATACCAGATGGTTGAGGCTAAGTTCATGAAGCTACTTGACCACTCAAAGATACTGTTAAGAAAACAGTGGCTTTATGGTATTGTTGATGATTTTGTGACGAAGCAACTTCCTCACAATGTAACATGGGGACTGAGTCTGTTATATGCTCTGGAGCACAAGGGAGACAGAGCATTGACTTCAACTCAAGGTTACTAATAGGAAAAGCTCTTCCATTGTCCAAGAACTTTTTTTCCATTTCAACTTCCAAGTATAATTTAATATTTTTTTTGTGCAACAGGAGAGTTGGCACATGCTCTGCGGTTCTTGGCATCAGTGGTGTCACAAAGCTTCATAGCCTTTGGTGACATTCTCGAATTACATAAGAAATTCCTTGAACTCTCTGGTGGGATCAACCGGATCTTTGAGCTTGAAGAGTTTTTGCGTGCAGCTCAGAGGAGTAAGTTTCACATGTTATTTATAAGATAATTTTAGCAGTTCCAGGAGTTTGCCATGAAATTTAGAAGGAATCACACTTAATATAGCAGTGCTTACCTTTTTATCATGCCAAACTGAATAGTAATGCTACGTAAAATTGAGCTACAAATGGTTGCAGAGATCAACCATTTTGTCAGTAGTTTGTTTGAACTAGTGTCATGTAGAAAATTTAAAATTTGTGTGTTTCCACCAGCCTAGAAAAGTATAAATGTTGTTATTTGGATTTAGCTGTAGGTTTTTGCTCACGATTTTCCTCTCAGCTGATTGGTATGGCCAGTGATTATATTTTTTCCATTATGTATCTTACGTTCTCCACACTAACATGTCTTTCAAATTGTTGTTTCTCTAGATACTGTGGTGTCTTCTAATGCCATTACTCAAGTGTCAGAAGAAGTTATTTCATTCCATGGGATGGACATTGTAACACCATCACAGAAACTACTAGCTAGCAAGCTGTCATGCAGTGTTGTACAAGGGAAAAGCCTTCTTCTGACTGGTACGTAGTCTTTCAGTATGCAGTCTCTATTTTTTGCTCAGCAGTGAATTTTGTATGACAACATGTCTTACATTTCTGAAGGTCCTAATGGTAGTGGAAAGAGTTCTATTTTTAGAGTGCTAAGAGGTTTGTGGCCCACCTTCTCTGGGAGGGTTACAAAGCCCCCTGAAGGGATGTTTCATGTTCCTCAACGTCCATATACCAGCCTAGGTACTCTGCGAGATCAGATCATATACCCGCTCTCAAGGGAGGAAGCAGAGGCAAAGGTTCTTTCATTATACAGAACTGGTAAGCATGGCTAACTTTTTATAATACTTGCCTATCGAATTAATAAGAATAGGAACTAGATTGGATGTTACATGTCAATGAAGTATCAAATTATTTTGTTCCATGACCAAGTAACTGGATATTCAATGCTGATGTAGGAAACGAGTCTGATGCTTCTACCCTGCTGGATGATCACCTGGAGACAATTCTAGAGAATGTTAAGTTGGTTTATCTCCTAGAAAGAGAAGGCTGGGATTCTAATCCGAATTGGGAAGATGTTTTATCATTAGGAGAGCAACAGAGGCTTGGGATGGTCTGTTTACTGGGAAAAATATGTTTTGTTCCTTTTCTACCATCCAAGAACTGATAGTAACTATTATTTTACAGGCTCGATTGTTTTTCCAACATCCTAAATTTGGCATCCTTGACGAGTGCACCAAGTACATGTTTTGCAACCCAACTCTTTTCGCTTCCAAATCTTTTTCCGTTTCGATCAGTTACTGTGGATCCTAAAATTTTGATCCATTGCAGTGCTACGAGTGTTGATGTTGAAGAGCACTTATACAGGCTGGCGACCAACATGGGTATAACAGTAATCACATCATCACAAGTAAGTATTCAAGGAATGGAATTCCTATGTTAACATAAATAAATGATGCTTTTCCTTCCCAATAAGTATCCACACCTTGTTGACGGGCATACTAGTATTGCTAAAATTTCTTCACTATTTACAGAGGCCTGCTCTAATACAATTCCATTCCTTGGAGTTGAAGCTCATAGACGGCGAAGGAAACTGGGAGTTGTGTAAGATCCACCATTGATTTGATGCGGCTGATCAAAATTGCGTGGCACTGACCTTAATGTCAGCTGCATGTACAAATGCAAGCAGCTCGTGCATTTCACATGGAAAATAGAAGCTGGCAGTCTTGTTATTCTTTAAAAACACAAAAAATTAATTTAATCTAGCGTGCACTGAACTGAAATGGTGATAGTAGACCATGGTATGCGGTTGGGGTTTTAGAGGTGTTTTGGAACTCTAGGCTGCAGTTCTAATGGGGAAGTAGATGAGAACGTAGTGGTTTCTGAAGCTTGATCTGTTCTTGGCAGCAGTCCAAGTTATTGATTGATCACATTACATTCTGTAGCATAGTACATATCACATGCAATAATGTGGCTTCCCATCAGGTCTGGTTGGAATAGGACAGTTGGATATGGAGTATAAAATATATCTATAAAACCGGTTGCCTGTAAATGAGAATGACGAGTATAAGTGTAATTTCTCTGTATTCTCTCTTTTGCAATCGATGCTTACATACTACCTCTGTTTTCTTTTTGTCGACGTTCAGACAGGAATCTTGGTCCAAATTTCTACTAATCTTGATTTATGAACGTCAGTAAAAATAGAAAGAAGGTTGAATAACAAAATATAGTACTGACAACTGTCAGATATTTGAACCCACTCTTTCGAACAAGAGGCTAAATCTGACACCTTAGGCCGCTCCTCCAAACTTTCATCCATATTTCATTTAGCTGTACACTTCAAAAAATTAGAAGCAATACTTGAAACATCTGCTCCTTCCTTCTTTTTTTTTGTTATTCTAACATGATAAAATTGCATACCATCCATGAATCAACCCAGGACGTACAAGTTGAAGGTCAGTTTTGGCAGAGAACGGCATGAGAATGACATAAAGCATATCAATGGAGGCAATTCACACTGAAAACAGGCTACAAATTGCGCTTAGCACAGTTCTTATTGCTAAGAATCAAGGAACTCATCTGCAATAAATCAGTCAACTAGCAACTGTCAACAGATCCATGACATGGAGACAAATCGACAAGCCTATTTACAAGATCTTCCCTGCCAGATTGTGGCAGAAGACTAATCTATCAGCTCTACTATCAGGAACGAGAGCATGCCATCCACACTCCCATCATATGCACAGGATAAACAACAGTTTTGTCTGCCTCATATAAACCCCAGCTGAGTGAGGTCATCGTCTGGGATTTCTAGGGCCCCTGAAAGATCAATGTCTTGTAATGACTCGTCAAGGCCATCGGTAAACCATGAACTGATATCATTGCCCTGCTCATCAAGTCCTCCCGTAGCAGCTAATATATCATCTAATCCATGCAAGTTTGGCAGGGCAGCATCAGTGTTCCGCTGGGCAGCATTGCCTGCAGTATTTCTTGGATGTTGAGTATTTTTTACACTTGCAGGTTCGGGGGGTTCTTGCACTGCAGGTTCTGAAAATGGCTCCATCACTCTACCAAGCACACTCCCAGAAGTCGATAGCTGCGCTAGCTTTTGCTTTGGCTTCGTCTTGTTTTTACGTTCACCACTCCTCCAACTGCTTGATGAATGACGCCCTGATTTTAAACTAGAACCCTTTGCAGATGCATCTCTGCTGTGATCCCTTTCTCTGTCACCCTTTTTCCATTTTGAGCCACCTGCTAAGAAATAAGAAATAAATTGATTTACCTTGTGAAGCAGGCCAAGCAGAATCCCTAATATCTATCTGCTTCCTTGACGGAATTGTCATATTTGATGATTGCAAACTTACCTTGATCAGATGGAGTTCTATCAAGCTTCTGATGCTTCAGCCTCTCTACACCTACAAGCCAAAGAAAAAGCAGCCAAAAAATGATTATCCGGGTGGGCGGGTTTTGGGGGTTGGGGGGGGGGGGGGGGGGGGGGGGGGTGCACGGTGCAGTATTTACATTTTAACAGACAAAAAAATGACTGACACCATCAGCTGAACATGTATTACCTTCCGTTGCTTTTCCATCACTGCTAGGCAAGGGTGCAGACAGCACACTCCAAAGAGAAGGCTCGCTGAAGCAGCTTTTCCCTGTTTCATCAAATTTTCGGCACCGAGCAAGAGTACGCTTGCCAAAAGCCAATGCAAGCTGTTTTGCAGCCTTATTGGCAGACTTGCTGACACCAGACTTGTGACTAGATCCTACTCGCCCGCCCTATGCATAAAAATATAAATCAGCATTGAGGAATTTTACCAGCATTTTATTATAAAAAGAATCATGTTAAAGCAATAACAAAAGAAGAATGAGCAATTTCTATGGCTTTCATAAATCAACTTGCCATAAGGAATGATGAAGTTTATGATAGCAAAGCCAGGGCAATCAAAATATCAGAGAATATTATATATATGCGAAATTTGTATTTTGGGAGTGCTCCTGAATGCCTATTTGTGACATGATTTCGGCTCTGTGTCCCTTAGAGTCAATGCATGTGCTAATACCAATTTATCCAGTGATGAGTTTTCTGGCAACTGAAGAAGCCAGACATTTCTAAAAGATCATGTGAAAAGATTTGTGTATGAATACCAGTTCTCTAATCTCACGAGGCATGAAAGTTAATCCAAAAAGCAACAACGTAAATAGAAATTGAAATTACCTTGAGTTTTCGATATGCCCTTTCAACCAGTTTGTTCATAGCATGTTGCTCCAAGCTCCTATCAGATGGATATTTTGAAGTTGGGCACTGAAGTAACTTTATACACTAATACATGAAATTGAATTAAGAAATGAGAATCATACCGCTCTTCAATATCTTTTGTATCTTGAATTGCTTTATCTAACTTATGTAACCTGCATTTCTTTTGTGTCACCTGCAAAAGAATAATGGTATCATTTACTTATACAGACACAAAAGCCTAGCCCGAAGAAATGTTCCCATCTAGAATCACACTAAATACAACTCAGATAAACCGATAAAGGAACTCAACTTTTTGAAGAACCCATTATGTAATAACCCCATGTTATTAGGAATGCTAGTTGGTCGAACCTGATCGTGCAGCCTTTTCCTCAACTCCAATATCATTTTATTAATGTGCTCATCCTCTTCGTCATCTAGATTTGGCTGAAAAGGGCAGTTTCACAAAGACAACATAAGAATTATAATTAGAACGTCAGAAAGAAACATTTTCAAATTATCACATAAACTTTTCATAGCCTCTGGCACTCTGCAAGGGACTACAGACTGCAAAAACTTATTTACAGTGCTTCTTAGGCATGGACAGCCGCAACAAATACACATGTACTCCCTCCGTCCCACAAAAAGTCTATTTCTAAGTTTGTTTGACTGTGCTTTGTTCTTCTCTTTGACCAATGATTTTTTAAAACTTGGTAAACTTTATGAACACATAAATTATATATTATGAAAATATTTTTCATGATGAATTTAATAAATTTTATGTTATTAAAGTTTATCAAATTTATATAAATTCTTAGTCAAAGAGAAGAAAGAAACAGAGTCAACCAAACTCAGAAATAGACTTTTTATGGAACAGAGGTAGTATATATTTAGCACAGTAGGGGCTTCCCCTACTGTATTTATTTCCAAAAAAAAAAAAACCAATGTCTAGCCATACTTATGAAATAACTTGTATAAGTGACAACAATTCTTTTTCCCTTTTCTGGTTGAGTATTCAGAAGTGAAACAATCATTTCTATGATTTCAAGATCAGACATAGTTACATCTACATATATTGCATCTTAATTAATGTGCGGTACATTTACAAGACTCAGTGTCCTTATCCATTAGTGACTAAGACTAAAAAGACATGGCTACACAACCATTTTGTATATGCTCTTAATTCTTAATACGTGCACACACAAAAATACTAACTACAAAGAATAGAGGAACAGCATCCTCTTCAAAACATATCAAACTGCACAAGTATGAAACCACAACAAAATATCTAGAGTAACTCTCATCCATTTCCTGATATGGCATAAAAATGCTAAAGAAAGACAAGTCCCTACTCCCCACCTACTATCGATTCAAGAAAGGTAAGTCCCTATTGCCCAAAAATTTGTCAAGTATGATGTTTTTCCTGTTATTTGGCATGTTTCCAGATACCCCCTTGGTTCTGAAAATGTTGTCGCCAACTACTTCAAATTTTAACTAGCTGGTGACAACAATTTCAGAGGGGGGGGGGGGGGGGGGGGGGGGGGGGGGGGGGTAGGTAGTTAGGCATACAGATTAGTGAAAACTGCACAAAGTAAATTTGAATTGTTGATATGTGATAGTTGTTCATCAATGCAGGGTTTAGGTTATCATACCACTGTCTCTGGACAAATGCCGATGCTTTGGAGCTCAATCAATATCTTATCATCCACAGACATATCCCCGTATTGGTAATCACATGGAGACAAAGGGAAAGTTTTCCCTGGATTCTGATATTTATGTGAAATCTGTGGCACCAGGTCATGCAAAGCGCCGCTTTCTGGACATACAGTAAAATTGATTCCATCTGATAAATGGTCACTATGAGTATTTCCATTCTTTGAAATGATGAAATTACTGGAAGCTGCAAATCCATTGCAAAGGCTCTGATGTACCACTGAAGTACTGTTTGTGTGTGTGAAATCTACACTTGATCCAAAATTTGATGTTACTGTACAAGATTGGAGTCCATTTTCCAAGTATCTGTTGGCAGTGTAAGGAATCTGGCTATTTGGAAATTCAGCAAGTACATCTCTTTGCACACCATTCGAATCAGATAAGTCATCTTCCATAATTAAAGCTGAAAGGAGCCTTTGTGCCATTGGGGCCATTTCATTATACCATTTATCAGCTTCCACCTTTTGTGGTCCAGTGCAGTGGTTTTCTTCGCAAGGGGAGAAACAGTCAGATCCTTTTGAACCAACCCCATTGGTTTTGCTTTGGTCTGATTTGACAGAATAATTAGATGGAGGCAGCACCTGAGATGAATGCTCCTCCTACACATTTAGCAACAATATATATAGTCAATAATTGCCATAAAAGGAGAGCAATTTATTTTGTTAAATTACTTGAGACATGAATTGAGCCACATACCATCTTTTGAGGTCTTCTGTAAGCACTGTGTGCTATCACATTATGCTCATCATCCGACATGCATGACATGCTCATCTCAAGCTCTTCAACAAGTTCAATCTGAACACAAACTCTGGTGAATTAGAATCCCTCCAGTGTAATAAAGATTTCAGTCAATCATAATATGTAAAGCAGCAAGGCACTGACCTGGGTTTTTAAGAAAGACAAGTTTTCCGAGCTTACAAATGTTAGCATGGGTTCCATTTTCTTCCAAAACGGGCCCGAGTATGCACCAACTGCAGAAAAAGAGTTACAAACCATCAACCCAAAAGTTGCCGACAGATATCAATATGCAATCAAAGAAGCATACACATACCGATAGCGTTGCGGGCAGCGTTTACAGCAGCAACAAGTTCCTCTCTGTCATCTTCCGGTTCAACTACAATCCAAAGTTAGATATTAAGGTACAGAAGATAAATAAAGGTAAAATATAAACAAAATGGTGAGAGAAAACAAAGGTAAAAATCATTCAGAAACCTGTTATATGCAAAGGCTCGCAATTTAAAGCCAGTGAATGCCAGGTTGAAGCTTTACGATCAGAACCTTTCTTCATTGGGGGCCGACCCACCTTACTGCACAGATGTTAAAATTCTGAAATAAGTTCCACAAAATAAGTTAAAATAAACATAGCCACCAACTCCTGCAAGAAAGGATGCATTACTTACCTGTCATTCTTTTCAGGTCCTAGCCTTCCACCTTTTAGAGGCTTTCTTATTTCTGCAGTTTCCATTTTTTCTTTTGATATGGAAGAACAGCCTTTAACATGCATATTACCTCTTCCACTTCTCCCTTGACGCCGAATACTGCCATCTTCAAGTTCTTCTTTCAAAGGAATCCTGTTTTTGATAGATGAAAAAACTAACCCCGTTGCACCATGGGCTCCAATTGCACCTTCATTCCCCTCACCACTATGCATAGCTTTCTCCTTGGCCTTGCTTTCAGTAGCAGCTGATCCCTCACTTTCTGAAAACCCAGCAGGAGATGAGATGCTATCCATTTTGGCTATAGTTGGTGCACTTTTTGTAAGCAAGATACTGCCAGATTCTATAGGTGTTGATCTGACAGCAGTATCAACGGGAGATCCTTCGGATAAGACTTCATCAAAATTTGATACAGGAGAAACAACATTTGCTCTTCTAGTCCTCGACATTTTCTGTGGGCGCTGACCGCCCCAGGCAATAGGAGGCGAGGAAGCATTTGAATGCGTGGAGCGTTTACGGTTTGTCATGCCTCCCAAAGGTGAGGGTTTATTGGCATAAGGAGGTTCTTCCCATTCATCACTTCCTCCAGTTGAACGTTGGAAACTAGAAGATGAATTCATAACAAGTGAACTGGTTCTTGGTGCCCGACATGCTTTAGCCTTGGTCAACACACTTAGGCTTCCACTTTGAATATCCTCAGAAGCATGTGCCCTATACAGAGAGTTAGCTCATTAGAAAATGGTAATGATGCACTAATCATTTGCACATATAGTAACATTATGTAGCAAAGACATAATGTGAACTATCCAAAGGAGAAAATATCCACCAAAAATAAAGCAATGCACTATGCTTACTTGATTCCTTTTATCATAACCCTTTCCTTTTCGATTCCAGCATGTCGCTCTCTTCTCTCATTTGGCTGCGTGGGGTATTCCGCGTCTGTCTTGGATAGAATACGAGACCCAATGTTATACTGCTGAGAATTTCCATCGGACTTGTTAACTGCTAAAGCTCCAGCGGGAGCCCCATGTCTGCAATATAAGAATTAAAATAGTGAGCTTTCTCTTGGATATCCTGGCAAAACAGATGGCCAGATATTGTGGTGAAGAGGATTTGAATGTAGTTATAAACATAAATCTGACTTAAACTGTCAGACACCAACATTGACTGGTAGAGCTCTTGAACCATGGCCATTGTAACATCCCAGTGTCTAGTCAAGCCCCGCCCAAAGAAAAAAGAAATGAAAAGGAGAAGAAAACACCATCCAGTTCATACAGTAATACCATCTCTCTCTCTCTCTCTCTCGCTCTCTCTCTCTCTCTCTCTCTTGACGCTGGACATAACAAAACAGCTCATTTAGTCGCAAAAAAAAACAGCTCATTTCAGCTCTCATGTCTCTATTTCAAGCTAGTGTGCAATGCTCATCTTGTGAAGACACATATCTTTTTATTAGTGTTTGGGCTATTCCAGAAAGTTTTAGTTGTTCAGTCAAATTTATCAAACATAACATCGCCAGGGCTTACTGTGATATACCAGAAAAAAAACTAAATCCAACTTAAAGAAACAAATTAGTGGTGCCCATAGTGTTTACCTGTATACAATACCATCGTTAGATCGTGGACGCACTTCATTGGCAGCTCTATGTTGACCCACAGGCTTGACATCACGGTCTGCGTCACTACCTCTGTTGAGCATTGTACCAACAGAGCGCTTGCGCCTCATCTTTTTGTCCCACCCTTCACCTCCAGCAGATAAGCCCCGCAGTTTGTCGTCAGAAATCCCTGATACCGTACCAGATGCTCTTGCACAGCTCTTTTCCTTCTCAACAGATGAGCTCTTGTCATTACTAACTAAAGGGCCCTGTCTTGCAGGTGCACTGCCACGCCCTTCCACCTGGAATACGTAGGATAACAATAAATAAGTTTCTTAAGTGGCAAAAGTAGTTATGGTAGTTATAAGGAACACCTAAATGATAGTAAAACTGATATAGAAGTTTAAAGTACTATAGCAGAGAGAAAGTGCTTTCGAGAATCATGAACTTGTGCGGAAATTACGGGTCATCGTCAACTAACCAAAAAGAACATATTATAAAAACTAATAAAAATAAGTTTGAAAGCCTAAAGGTTAAACATTTTTAACTCCCCACAGCTGACAATCAGATTAGAGCCACTGAGATCGAAAGTTCTGAACGAACACAGGTTTTTTTTCTTGGAAAAATCATAATCTTTTGCGCTATGTGGTATTCTTTTTAAGAACAGCAGTAAACCAGGTGGGCTGGTTGTTGCTTTTAAGCAGCTCATAAATATTAGGGAAGATTATTGAGGTCATCAATGATTACGCAGTGTAAAGGCACGAACTTTTCAGTGTATGGCAACGGTTAACGGATAAAGTGGACATTAATTACGATAAAATAGCAGAGCTTGTGCTAGCACTAGTATTGAGTAACCAATATTAACTGAAACAAGCACAGCATTGCGCAAAAGGACAACGGTGAAGCACAGACCCGAGCATCTGCTAGCGATGAGCGCGCGCGCTTGCTCATAACGGCAGAGTTATTCTGAGCTCCCATCCTGAGTGCGCCGGAAGAAAGCTTTTCGGGTCCCGATTCGTTTCTTTGGCGCTTACGTGTGACAATGCTCTTGTAACCGTCGACCTTCTCGATGGCGCCCTGCAGCAATCTGACCTTTTCCCTACACAGGTAGACGGTTCGGTTAGTAGTGCAATAATAGATGCAACGCGGTGTGTTTGGGGAGAAGATAAATAACAGGAGGAGGAGCAGAGGAATAGGTAGGTCGGTACTTGGCCTTGGTGGTGGAGTCGGAGAAGCTGGCGCGGATCCGTCTGAGTTGGTCAGGCTGGTCGTCGGCCGCGAGCGCGCGCCTGAGCTCGGCATGGCGCGAGTGCTTGGGGTCGGCGGGCCAGGGGAGCGGGTCGAGCGAGAGGAACTGCGTGAGCGCCGGGGCGGGAGTGGGCGGCGGCGCGTCCCCAGGGCCGGCGCCGTCGCGGAAACTCCCGGCCATGGGGGTTAGGGCCTTGCCCTACTTGCAAAGACACGGCAGAATTAAGCTACTCCCCCAACCCTAACCGCATCGAATCCAATCCAATCCAATCCAATCGAATCCGACTGCGCCGAGGCGGAGACGGAGGCGGAGAGCGGAGGGAGAGGCGCCGCGGCGAGGAGCGGAGGAAGGAGGCGGCGTGTGTAATTTGAGATCGAGGCGACGGGAGGGAGGGAGGAGGAAGAAAAAGGGGGTGGGGAGCGAGGAAGAAGAGAGAGGTGGGCCCCTGGGGGGATACAACTCAACTGACAAGCGGGGGCAGGGAGAGCCGCAGCGTGAGGGGAGATTGTAGTCAACTTGTGCCACCGCACTGGTCAAAATTTCCCTGTTGGGGATACAATTTCTACTTACCCTAACTGCCTTAAGTAAAGACTCAGATCATAATAAAAAAGCCAGTCCAAATTTGATTAAACATTTTAACTTGAATTTTGAAAGGTTCGAAATGGACTGTGAAAAGGTCCATGGGCCGTAACTTTTTTTTTCTTTATCTTTACCACCCCTAGTGGCAACAGTCATTTCATGGAGAGGACCAGCCTAGCTCGTGTGGCACGGAGCTGCGGCGGGCAGCCTGCCGCCCGGGATTTATTTCCGAATAAATTTCAAGTATGGCCTTTCCACAGAGAAAAGGCGACGCTCTCGTCACACCCCAAAATCTGATGATTACGATGATCAAAGGGAAGACGACGTTTTCATCGCACACCAGAGAATCTGATGATTGCGGTGATCTCTCTTTAAATACGGTTGTCTTCGATGGGTGTAATTGTAGGTGTAACTTTGTACGCGAAGGTGTAGAGATATGTGTAGTGATGTTAGTATGTGCATGCGTAAAAAATTAGATACTACAGATGTATTCAATAGGATAGACTTAAAAAAAAAGAGCCATTTCATGGCACGTTCTACCCCTCCGAAATTCTAAATTTCATGAAATTTACAACAGATCTAGTTTTATGAAATTTACCGTTGTAATACGAACAATCACCACGCTTCCGAAGCCACAGCTATTCTTACAAAGCAGCAAACAAAATCAAATGTTTCAGGTCAGCCAGTTTTGCTCCCTTTGATTTGAAACAAATTAGCAGCTTATCGATGCAATTTGTGTGCATGAATCTCGTCTCAAGCCGTCTGCAAGTCATTCACCTTATTATTCATCCAAGCGATGAACTGTTAATTAAGTGAAAGAGGGAAAAAAAAAGTTCCAAAAATCTGGAACAGCCAGCTTGATGAACGCACAAAATTAAGGAGAAAATACTGTCCATACATTTTACATATGCACACCTGAAAGCCAATCTCATTCCTTCACCCGTACATGCTACAGATCAGACTCACCCAACGAAGTAATACAATCCCTTGGTTAATACAATAAATTCTTTTGGGCTGCACCCGCAAAATTGTAAACAAAAAAATGTGTCGAGGCATCATGGAAGAAAAGAACCAACTGTTAGCTTTCGTATCGAGGGCCCATCGTATATCGAGGACAATTCTCCTGGCATCAATGAGCTTGTTCTAGCTGCAAAACGCCAGATGCCAAGGTTTGGCACAGAGATGACACCCGCTGCTCCAGTTGATCATTTCAGTGTATGCTTCTGCTGGTTGAGTGACCTGGAGCCGTAGCATCTAAAATGTGTCATATATCGATGTTCCACATCATTTTAATCATCTGGGTCCATCTCCTCATCTTGCTCTGATGATTTATTTGTATCGCCTCTATCTGATTCCTGCCGCTTGTCTGGGCTCGAGTCATCTTCAGGGACCTCACCCTCGTAATCCTCATTCTGAGGTTCAATATGCTTGGCAGAAATGGTTGCCAGGTTGCGCACCATCCAATCAGGACACACTTCCTCGCCTCCAAATAGGAGTCTGCCATGGCTATCTTTCACTGGTTGAACAGTCGCTGATTTTGGAGTTCTGCAAGAGCACTCTGGCAATGGATGGGAGATAAATGATATAGGTTTTGACAACACGGCTGACGATATAACGCCTTCCACATTTGCACTCTTATTGAGGTGTTCGCGTGCAGCAATTGTCCAATTCCGTGGTGGGTGATACCGATGATCACTCACTTTTTCAAACAGTGCAGCAACAATCTTTCTGTTGGTTTAAACAATGGAGAGTTATAAGGCAAAATTACATAACATTATGTAATCTACATGAGCTAGTGCTATCAAAAGATGATAATGAATGCCACCCATAATACATTATTAAACACTCAAGTGAACTTGATGATCTTACAGCTATTGCGTTTGATCCAAGTTTAATGGTTATTTACCGCTTCTAAAGCCAATTTTAGTACCACAGACAGCGGTTACTATATCTCCCCAGTAATTTTAATTGATATAGAATCAATATTATCAGATGGACATTGAGAAACAGTCACAAACAGACTGCAAATAAAACTGGTTTACAAATATGTATTTTTTGTATGTAAGGTCCTTGAAGATCTAGTTTTTGCTAATTGAACTGGAACTAATGATTCATTTCTAAGGATGAATAACAGAAAAACAGAGGCTGCGATTATAAACAACAATAATGGCTTTTACCTGTCAGGCCTATAGGTTATACCAGATGGAATTTGGTATAACCGGTGCCCCATGATCAAACTTGAGTAGTCCGGCCAACCACTCCCATCATTGTGAAACCCAGGGAAGAATGCATCAGCTTCAACAGATACAAGATAATCAAGTGCATCCCAGATCAACCGGTGTGCTCGCCACCTGAATTCGATAGGTGAAGGATCCGGCTCTGTATCATTCTCACCAATCCAACCATACCAACCTACTTTCTCATGGGCATAGAATGGCCTTGCAGGAGGTGGGGGAAGGGGCCTTGGACGTGGCCCAGCTTTCTTCCATCCTTCAATGAGTTCTTTCTCACTTTTAGGAGGTGGGGGGTGTGGCAAATCTGAGGCAAGGGGATCTTCCGGCCCAAGTAAATCAGATAGCTCCCTCTGACTACATAATGAGGTGCGGTCAACTAAATTAGCATACATAGCTCGAAGAGGAATAAGTGTTCTCTGTCCACCAAAAGTTTCAGAACCAGCCAAGAAAATTATCGTATTTGGTGGGTAACCTAATGCTTGAAGTAGAAGCCCAACCTGGAAACACATGGAAATTTACACCACAGAATTAGTAAGCAAAATGAATCAATATCAATGCATGGAAAATCAGGCAGAGTGCTGTGCAGATTATATTGATGTGACTTCATAAAAGAAATTATGCTCTCAAAAAGTATCACACAGCATAGGAAACTGGCTGGCTCAAAAAAATATCGCAAAGCAGCGCCGACGACTAGGAAAAAATTGGTCGCATCAAATAAGCTTTTTGTAATGTGTTTCGTCTATACAGTTATACTTAGGTGAACACGGCATGTTATACGTGGAGCTAGATGATCAGCTTGCATTTCATGACATACAAGTTTAAAGCCCCAGGGAAGGTTAACTGAAGTCACGAAAACCACCAACTGGTACAAGCATGTTCTGCGAGTCATGTTTTACCAACCTTGGATTCCTTGTATATGTAATGTACTATAAAAGTTATTTTGCTAACAGAATAAATAAAAACCTCATAAGTCCACAGCCCCACAGTATAAAATTCTCAAATATTATTCTAAGCACAAGAAACTTCCTCTAATTTACTCTATACGATAGATGAAACAAAAAATTAGCTTTAATATTATCGTGGAGCTCACCTCTTCTGGCATGAGTGGACATGAACCACCCATTTTTCTGGATACTGAATCAACTATAAGCTGTTCCTTTACAGTTCCACGTTTGATCATCTGGTTCCTTCTATACTGAATAAGTTCTGTATGAATATCCTGGGAAAGACCAAATTTGAAACAAGACAAGGAAATTCAGTACATATATGTCCATCAGAAATCCATCAAGGAAATGGAACATAACAAGTCTAGCCAGTAGCTATATGAACCTGGAAGAGTTCAGCACAACCATGAAAAGCCAGAGTATCTCGTAGCAGTCCTGGGTGATAGGCTAGATAAGGATGGCCAGATGCTCGCAACCTATACAAATCATTTTTGAGTTACAAAACAAAAAGAAAAAATGCAGACTAAAAAATAGCATAAATCCTATTAAAATTTTAAAAAACTATATGAGCACAGAAAAGCAGCTTCAGCTCCTATAAAAGAGCACACTAACGTTAAAAATACATAGTCAATCTCGTGGAAGCAACCTAAATTAGGAAATATACTGCAATGCTTAAAGTAATGCCTTTGTTTTGTATTTACAATGAAGCAAATTCAGATCATGGACTACAGCTATTTGCACATGATAACAGTGCAATGGAACAAGAAGGCATCAGTGGCAAAGATGGAAAGCACCACCTTCCTACAATTTGGCTCGCAAGAGCCTGAATTTGGGGACGGAACTTTAGAGCACGGAAAGCTACCCTACATCTAAGCCTCTGAAGTTCCTCCAAGCTTGCAGGAAGATCTGACTGCAAAAATAAACACAGGCAAATGCTCTAAGCAACCAATCAACCATAACGATTCGAAAGAGAGAACTATGGCCTAGAGAATACCTGGAGGCAGTTACCTCCATTAACAATTATTCCAATAACTTTTGATTTTGCAAGTCTTGGTAAGACTTCTGTACTGTAGTATTCTGGAGTTGCAGAATTCCTAGGAGATACTGTGGGAAATTTAATCCTTTTTCTGGCCTCCCTGAGATCCTTTGGTAAGCCATGGGCAATGGCAACATCGTCGGAAAGTGCAGCTACGAAATGGTCTTCGTCATATAGATAAGAAAAGCTTTTGAACTTTGGACTGCAATGTCAGAAGTAGGAAAACCATATTGAAAAGTTGAGCACAAAACAAGGTTGGAATAGAGAAATTATAAAAATACATACAGAGGAACAAGATAACAACCTGATGCCTTTTGCACGAGTTGTTGCTTGAATCTCAGGAATAACCAATGTGGCATTTAAGAGCCTAGCAACAGCAACAAGATCACAAATCTAACAAAAGAAAACATGTCATGATCCTGTAATGTATAACCAAGCAAATGGATACATTTCACAAGAAAACTTACTGAAGATTGAATCTTCTCAAAGCCACCATATATCTTCGCATAAATAAAACCATTATGCTTAGTAGGAGCTGCGATAAGGTGAATCAAACAAAGCAAGCCAAGGTTTCAGTTAATGAGCTTTAATCCAAACATGAAAATGTAGTTACTCTCATAATGGATTGAAATGCATAAAACTTGGCTGCTTATGTCTGAAGGCTCACTGAATGCACAGAATATAAAATTACGTGTGATCTGGAACTTGACCAAATGTTGTACTTTAAAACTTATAGCCAAAGAATGCACTATTCTAAGACTTTTATTACAAAATATGTGTTCATAATCTTGATTTCTTTTTGCCCAGTGCGCAAATCAACATGAGTTTGTACACAACAGTTGCAGACACATTGTCGATTACTTCTCTGTATTTACTATGCAACTTAGTTATTCCTAAGTTGATTGAGGTTATTATTTAAGTAACCAAACAGCAAGTTTGATGAAAGATGCCAAAGGCAATACAATCGGTACAATGCAAATTGAGAAACAAGTTACCAGCATAGGGTTTTCTAGGTTCTGAAAAAGGATGTATCTCTGTATTTACGATGCAACTTAGTTACTCCTAAGTTGATTGAGGTTATTATCTAAGTAACCAAACAGCTAGTTTGATGAAAGATGCCAAAGGCAATACAATCGGTACAATGCAAATTAAGAAACAAGTTACCAGCGTAGGGTTTTCTAGGTTCTGAAAAAGGATGTAGGTGATCAAGAGTACTCAATGGACCCCACAATCTCCGTGGCCGAGGCCTCTGCCAAAATCATGAGTCAGAAAGGAACATGTTAGCACCTATTCAACTATTGTAGCAAAAAACCTACCTATCACAGCTTCAGTAAACATGATTTCTTCACTACACAAAGAACAAAATATTCAAACACTGTCAGGACTTGTCACTGACCTGTCCAAACGGAAGGACACCATCCATATTAACGCTGTGCTTCGCGATACCCCCAGCAGAATAATTTGCAAGAAAAAGGTGCACGAGCAGCGATAGTATCGACAGCACGATGCCAATGGCTGTGGCCAACTTAAACTTGCTTTTGAGGAGCATTTTGTTTCATTCCGGTAAGATCCAAACCCTGCTGAAAAGGTTGAGATCAGAGGCGGATCTACCGATAGGGCAAGGTAGGGCGGTCGCCCTACCTAACAGGACTGTTTTACCTCGATTAGGGGCGCGGGGCAGAGCAGATCGTGGCGGCGCGCGGGGCGGGGCGGCACGGGATGGGGCGGGGCGGGGCGGCGGCTCGGAGCGGGTAGGACGGGACGGGCGGCGTGGGGGCAGCCAAGCGCTCTGTTCCTCTGACGCTAGGGAAGAGGAAGAAGAGAGCAGACTTTTTCTCCGTTTTTTCTAAATTAAAAAGTATAAAAAAAATAGAATATGAGGATAATAAATAAATAATAAAAAATTTAAAATAAAATAACATGTAAATTGAGATCATTATAAAAATAAAATGCGAGAGATTATTTTTGTTATCTCGATGTGTTTTGCAGTAAGATGATGAGGTTATCAAAAAACGCGGCCTGCAGCCCTTTGTCAACTCCAGGTAAGATCCTTGATAGAAAATGACATCACCGCGGAGTCGGAGTCCGACGGTGATGCAACCTCGTCGGTCTGCTGCTCCCAGTTGGCAAGATTATCATTTGTGCAGATTTGATTCATCCTTAAGCACTAAGTATGAAAACAAAATCACATTGTTTTTCTGTATCAGAAAATGATTACAGCCATTCCAACTAATATATTATATTTATCATATTTTTTAATAAAATAAATAGTTAAAATTGATAGTCTTAATTAACTAATAAGACATTTTTATATGTAAGTGTATGATACGTTGTATATGGATTCGATGGCTTTTGATTTTGTTTCACGCAAGGTTGGTTTTTATGAAAACAGATTAAAAACCGTTTCAAATCGAAAAATCAAAATTTAGACGAAATGCTATAAGTAAACCGGTTGTCTTTTCGGTTTATCGACTAGTTTTTTTGGTTTTACTGGTTTTTATTTCAAAGGTTGAAACCCATCGATTTACCACTCAGTTTTATCAATTTTTTAATATCTCAAAATTTTCAAATTTTCAATTTTTTAATTTTTAAAACGAAAAATAATTTTTCGGTGAAACTGAACTGAATCGGTTTTTAAAAAACTATAAAAACCGATCGATTTTAAACAATTATGTAAAACCTGGTGGATTCATGAAAGCCAAAGGGGTTTATGACTTTTTTTTCCCCAAAATTGATATAAAAAAACTACTAGATACTTAAAAAAACGTGATTGTGAACCTCAGTAGCTAACGATGCGTGTACTTGCGTGCCATTTTTGCGAGTAAATATGTTTTATTCTTGGTCGAATATTGTACCGTCCTTTTTCCAATAAGCAGTTAAAACTATGATTTATGCTTTAAAAAATATTGCTTGCACATTCGGGCGTAGGAAGACAGAAACCACATAAACATCACAAAGACAAATAAAATCACTGGCCCAATCGTTCTCCGACAACTTGGAGCAATTTTGTTCACCATCAACGACCATGCTCTGCTCCTCGGTTATTTCTCTTTCAGCATTTATGTATCTATATAGTAGTTGAGAAACAAAGAGAAGAAAAACTGATTTTTTGTATGTGCTGAGCTTCATGGAGGAGCGCGCGGTTGTGGAGCCGCCGCCTGCTTCAATTTTCATACTAGTAGCCTTTTGTGAAATTGACTCAATTACATTACGATTGGACTGACACGTGAATGGACTCCCTCAGTCCAATAGAAATTTATTTTTAAATTTTATTTACTACAACTTTGATCAATAATTTTAATAAATTTAATTAATTTTAATGCTATAAATTATATATATTATGAAAATACTTTTTTGATAAATTTAAAAATACAAATACTAAATCTTTTAATTTAAAATAACCTATAAAAATCACTGGTCGAAAGTTAAAAATAAAATTCTACTGATACGGTAGTAATAAATGGGGAAGAATCATCGATTGGTATCCGCCCAAAAATCTTCCACATCTCAGCTGAAGAGTGGAGAGACGACAAACTTAGGCATTCTCAGCTCCCTTGTGCGCGCGTCTTCATGGCCCTTGCTGCTTACATGTCCAAACCGTGGACGAACTGAATCCAATGGCACAAAGACATGGAGGTAGCCAATTCGTCGAAAAAGAGGGAAGAAAAGAAACCGAAAGACATGAATGATGAAAAGATAAAGAAAGATGATTGAGAGAGTCTCTGCAAGTCTGCAGCGATTCAGTGAGTACTCCTCCTCCTCCTCCCCGATCTCCGTGGCCACGCCGATGGCTACCGCCACCGGTCCCTACCACCATGGCTCACCGCAGCTCCTGGAGATGGAGGATGTCAAGCGCGCCGCCCTGGAGGAGTTCCGCCGGGCGGCGAGCCAGCAGTGCGAGGCGGTTCGTGGTAAGGTCCTGTCCTTGGTGGAATCCGCGCACGGCGGTGGAGCTCGCGGAGATGGGCGTCAAGCTCGCCACCAGCAAGAGCAAGATGTTCGGGGACATGAGCATGTACAAACGCCGTCCGGGCCTCAGCCCCTCTCCGGTGAGCTCTCTCTCGCGCCGCTCGTTCTCAACGAGCTGACCGCATGCTGGCTCACCAACATGGCGGCTTACGAGGCGTGCCTGGGCGCGACGCAGGCGGACAACTTCGCCGTCAGCTCATACATCTCCCTCGTCGCGCTCCTCATCAACAGGAAGGAAGAAGCGCAAGAGCTGCGCGCCAAGGGCATCATCAACAGCGCCTTCGGTGACAAGGCGACGCTCGGCTTCTTCAAGAGTCTCGCCCCATTCCTCCACGTCGGCCACCGCTACTGCCAAGTCTTTGAACGCCTCCAGGAGTACAAGCAGGAGAGGTGGGTGTGGATCGCCGTGCACCGCTTCTTGTACAAGAGCATCAAGACCATCGTCGCCCTGCTCTCCGTCGCCGGCGTGCTCGCGGGGCTCTTCAAAACCATCCTCAGTCAAGCAGTCCCAACTGTAATCAAGCCAAGATTACGTGTCCTGTAATGTTTCTTATGATCTGGTCCTCTCAGTAATGTATTGCTGCAAACTTTGGTCTTGAAGTGTATTGTTATATTGTCCTATTAAGTGCATTGTTTAATGTGTCTGTCGCAAAGTTTAAATTTAAGAGCCTCTTTGCTGTTTTAGCTTTTAAGTGAAAAGCTAAAAACCAAGAAGTTGAAACAAATAAAGTTTTGAAAAGTCACTTTTGGAACATTTGAAAAGCTATCTTCTAAGAGAAATGAATTAAAAACTGAAAAGCTTATTGAAAACCGTTGTTTTAGTTTTTAATGAGCAGAAAAGTTAAAAATATAATCAGCATCTAAATTTCATCATCCAGCTTTTCAACTAGTCACCAACTAGCTTTTTTTAAAAGTTAAAAAACTCCCGCGCAAACAAAAGGACCCTAGTTAAGAATAGAGCATGAAGTTGTTTGAAGACAACATAAGACTTAAGTCTTATGCTGATTTTTGCTAACAGATTCTGATTAGTCTTCTCAGGGTAAACGCGCAATAGCCCAAGCTGTTTGTGTGAATGGTTCTGATCCTCATCTTCGCAGATGCTCTCGCTTTATACGGTCTCACCGTTGGGATCATCCTCTCCTCTCGTGCTGGCCAGTCTCGTGGCAATTAGGGAAGGCCACCATCGAAGAACATACAAGACGCGTCCGTCATTGTATTCAGTGGCTGCCCACATTCCACCAAGATGAACAATGTGTAGGTTACTTTTGTAATATTACTTCTGTCCACTCACACAGACTACCGCTGCTTGTATTTGTTCAGTTGTATTGATTTGAAATAATGGGCAGCAGAGACCAGGATGTGATGAATAAATAAGCAAACTGGGCATGATCATGTCTAATTCATTCATTGCGGATTGAATTTACCATGTCTCTAGTGTTGCAATGATGTTGTTGCTTGGTGTTGGTTCCCTTGATATTGCCTTGCTGCCTTTGATTGATCCCTAACTGCCTTCTGTTTTTGGGGTAAAATGAATTTCTTCACATTTGGTGTCATGCACATTGCTGTCTTCGCGAATTCAACATTTTTTTTGTCATCTCGTTGTAAGCATAACCATATGGGTCCTCTAAAAATGAACAATTAAACATCATATGATTAATAGCATGTCTTACATGGTTCAATTCTTTGTAGATCCCTAGTATAAATAGCGATCAAATTCACGTGTACTGGTCTATCCGTGGCAGAGATGCGAAGACGACTCTATCCTCTGCACGGACACTACTCGTCATTGGATCCAGCTTTGAGATTCGCGCAAGCCTCCGCCTCGTGATGACTGAGCCAGGGAAAAGCGTTCTCCTCCGGCGCGCCACCGTTAAACCCGCCGACGGACGGACCACAACAGAGGGAGGGGGAGGAAAGAGAAGGAACAAACCCTAGCCGCCCTTCCCATCCGTCGAGGTCGACTGCGGCGAAGGGAGCCAGCGGGATGGAGTACCTGCCGCCGGCCGCCGCCGCCGGATCGGGCGGCTACAGGCAGTACTACCAGCAGCAGCCGCACTCCCAGGCTCTTCGCCGCGCGCCGCCGCGCCCCGCCGCGCGATGGGTCAAGCAATGGTGTGCCTTCTTGTCCCCCGCCCCCTGTCTCTCTCGCACTTACTCTCTCTCTCTCTCGCTGGAAAATTCGATGCTTTTGCCGTCCGTTCTACTGATAACCGAGCGTAACCCGACGCGCCGTTCTTGTTTTACTCGCAGGATCCCCCAGGACCTTGCAGCCTCCGGTGGGAAATGCTCCCTCTTCAAGTGGGTCAGAGGTAACGGCACCTGCCAAAAATCTCCCCGTTCCTTAATTCGTTTCTGGCATCTTCCTGATACGAGAGAAGCTGCTGATGCTGCTTCGTGGACAGTTCTTCGGTCTTCAGAGTAGGGAGGTGTCCTATCCTAGAGACAAATCTTTGATGCTGATGATCGTTCTGGAGTTTTTATGCAGAACGTTTGTGGTAAACTACAACTGTTAATTGATCACTTCTTTTCTTAATCTGTGCGCAGCTGATGGGCACAGAAGTTCCAAGGAGAACCATAAAGGGCTGGAGGCGGAGGCGCCCAAGCCTGAACCCACCTCGGAGATCCTTTTTCTTTGCAGCTACGAGAACTGTGGCAAGACCTTTGTTGATGTCAGTGCCCTCAGGAAGCACGCTCATGTGCATGGGGAGAGGCAGTACATCTGCCAGGAGCCTAATTGTGGGAAGGTATTCCTGCTAATACATGCTTTTAGACCTTGGATTTTTGACACGTGAGCTTTATTATTACTGAACCTTTCTGCAATTTGACATTCGTAGTCATAGATGAAAGTGATATCGCAGAAATTTCCAGAGTGAATTATGCGTCTGTTTTGATAATACCCTGAACTGGATCTGAGATTTAATGATTAATGTACATAGAGACAAACCTTACTGAATCAATTGTACATTTATGCCCATTGCATTCAGTCTTACATTAATTACTTTTGAACCATATGCCTGTTATATACTTCTATGTTTGCTGAGTTGTGTTAATATCACACATAATAATCCATGCCATATTTACTTGGTTGCTTTTATCCATCAGAAATTTGTTGACAGCTCCAAGTTGAAGAGGCACCATCTTACTCATACAGGACAAAAAGATTTTATTTGCCCCCATCCAGACTGTGGTAAGGTGATACACTCGACCCTTTCTGCTCTCAAAAGATGCACTCATTGATCCCCATAGATATTTATTCTATTATATCAACTGTAGCATTTTTGTTTTCTGCTTTCATCATATTTTCTCAGTTATTGTCTTCATACTCCTCAGAGACCTGATGGTGCAAAACTGTTTTGATGTTGTGCTTATTCTTTATAATTGAAGATATTTATTTAATTTTTATTACCTCAGTCTAATGGGACTTCATCGGATCCGTCCAGACCACTGTATGCTAAATTCTCGTAATATGTGTTCCCAAATCTGTTGCTTATTATCGGAATTTTTTCAACGCAAAACTTCCAGTATGCACATCAGTGAGTATAATGATGCAATTTAATATAGCGTCTGTGCCTTTTTATTAAATTATGTTCCTTTTGACTATGCTGCATTTTACATCTTCTTACAAACTAGTGCTCTTAATTTCAGGCCTTCTCATTGGATTTTAATTTGCGGTCACACTTAAAGACACATGCAGCAGAGAATTATCATATATGTCCATTCCCTGCTTGTGGTAAAAGATTTACAAGCGACTTCAAACTTAAAGCCCATGTCAAGGCACATGAAAAGGTATATTATTGTTTTTGGGATCCTATTGTTGTTTCATAGCTGTCATTTTACACCCTCATTATTCGATCCTAATGAGTACATATAACTCTTGAATTTCTCTTAGCCAACTACTTTTTGTGATGCTGTACTAACATGCCACAGTATTGTACATTGGAGCTTGTTTTCGTGTTACATGATATACTCAACTGCCTATACTTTAATTAACTGCCTATCAGCCCCCTTGTGGATGCCTTCTTTTGTACATGAAGATGGGATTTACACTACAAAACATAGTCCTATATTTTTCTTTACTTGGCCATGGGAAGGATGCGTTCCTCAAAGTTTGACTTTTTAGGTCCGGAGGGTACCAAAATTTGCTAATCCGGATCACCTGTAATTAGATTTAAGGAGAGACAGACCACCAAGCACGCATGTTGAGCCTTTGTGTGTGGCCTCCTTGACTGGAGACTGCACCAATGGAGCTATCGCTCAGTTCTCATGTTGGGTTTTTAATATATATAGTATGACACATGGGTATCATGTTGTATATGGGTTAATATGGATATGAGACCTGTCGATTTTCTTTCCTTGTATGTCTATGACACTGTGACAAGGTACCTGGTGAAATATTACTAGTGTAAATGGTAGACTGTACATTACAGTTACACAAATAAACACAAATCTGACTGGGATAAGATGCTGTATATCTAGTTTGTCAGTGTTGTCATACTGGAACAACTACATATTCGGTTTTTTAAAGTTTCATTGTGTTGAAACATAAATTTTACAGTTTTTAACACAAGTTTGAATACTCCTTGTGTGCTATTGATTGTGTTCAATGTTCATGATGCAGACTGGAGCTCCTGTTGCAGTGCAGCATACACCACCGCCGCCGCCGCCGCCACCACTGGAAAAACCACAAAGCAGCATGAAATCTTCCACTGCAGCAACTGCTAGCTATGCTGAGCGCCCTTTTGTCTGCCCCTATGAGGGTTGTGACAAAGCATACATCCACAGTTACAAATTGAACCTTCATCTAAAAACTATGCATCCTGAACACGGTCAAGAGGAAAATGGTAAGCACACAGCTGCTAGTCATCACGCTGTAAATGAGCCCACTTATCAGTATAACTACGCTGAGATTGCCGACACTGCACCAAACCCCAAAAGAAGCAAGACGAGCTCAGCTCACAAGAGCTCCTCATCTAAAGTCCACAACGTCAAGGTTTCCAGCGCAATGCCTAACAATATCAGTGGTGTCAGGAACCAGTGGTCAGGCAAGGCTACGTATGAAGATGATAGTGAAGAGACTGAAGAAGATCCAGGCAACAACAACCTTGAAGGTGGCTGGCGATATGGCAGCAATGCTGACGATGATGAGACTCAGGATGAATATTGACCTGCAGCTGCTCTGCTTCCATCTACTGACGTCCTTCTGAGATGTGCATCCTAGTTAGAGTTAGGTGTGGTAGTCCCCTTCTAGTTTCTGTGAATTCTCAAGAAGCCTGTAATTTATGTAGTGGTTGATTTAACTGTAGGCAGTAGCGGGAATATGTAGCGCTGCTACCTTTCAGTTGGATATAAGCTGTACTATGTTATTTTGTTCCTGAATATGCTCCTCTCTCTATATATTTGAAGAAATGTCTGAACAATTTTATTCTCCTACTGTCATTGACAACTCGAACCCAGGCGTGGCGTTTGTGTATCGTGCATGTGACGGTATGTTAGTACCTTGTAGGCAGGCGGAAGCAGAGCTGGACACTAGTGTTCCATGTGCTCGTGCCATACTCCGACTCCACTACGGCGATGCGTCCAATTCGCAGCGGAAAATGCTTTTGAAGACGGGAAAATAGCTGGGTCTTTTTTATCAGTGGGCCGGGCCGGGAAAAGTGATGGTTTACTCATGGGCCTTGCTCTTAATCTGAGGCCCAATCCATACGAGTATAGTACAAACCCGCGCCGCGCGAGGACGATCACCCGCCGCGACGTCGAACCGCTTCCGTGCAAACCCTAGCTTGATCTGATCGACAACAAAGGCCGTGCATGTCCCTGCTTTCGTTCCCCTCCCCTCGATCTTCTCCAGCCGACGATGGATGGGCACGCGACCATGACCGAGACTCAGCGACTGGCGGAGGTGGAGAGGGAGAGGCAGCTGCTGCTGCAAGAGGCGCGCGTCCCGGCGATGGCGCAAGAGTACGCGCGCCATGCTCTGCAGCTCCGAGCCCTGTCTCCCATCATCGACTTCGATCTCAAGCAAGGGGGCCTCCACTACAACCGAATGTCCTACTTCGACGAGACATTCGACCTGGATGAGGAGTGTAAGACCATTTTTCTCTCAGTTGTTTTGTTTCTTACTTCTGGCTAATCGCATGCGTTATAGATGCTCCCTTAGTCTACTGCAATGCTTTGTCACAGTGGAAATAGATCGATCTCCTTTTTATTTTTTCTATTGTTCTCTCTCGATGCTGAAAATCTCTCTCGGGAAAGTATACCTTTAATTTCCCCCCCCCCCCCCTCTTTTTTTGTTATTGTCTTGCTACAGCGCCCCATGGCCCGATGAGATACACTGATAGAGTCAGCACGGACGCGCATCAGTACAGACCATGCAGAGGAGTAAACATCTTTGCTGTGAAGATAGCCTCGTCGGATATTGGCTTCCCAATCCATGTGTATGGCACCGTTATTGCAAGAGACAACATTGACGAGAGGTTTCTCTTGCGCCGGGATAGAAACCATTGCCAACTCATCAACTCAGAGGTAAATTTGTTTTCAACAATTGCATCTTGTATACAGAGAATTTGAATCTGTATGGTGCCCTGCAGCACTAATGCACTATATATTTGGAGAAACACATCGTTAACTTATCATGTAAACATTTAGGATGACTCGTTGATCTTGACTGGTCCAAAATGAGGAATCGCGCTGATTGATGATGATCATGTTGAGATTGATCTGAAGGTCAAGGATCATGGAGGGCAGGACAAAGAACTGAGCAAAGGATGTATCATGATCGCAGGCATAGCACGACGGCGGTTGGAGAAGTGTGAGGTTGAAACAAAATCCCTTGAGACCAGGCTGAGTACCGTTGATGTGATATATGCAGTGGAAGGAACTATTGCAATTGAAAGTTTTACAGGGAAATTTTTGTGGGGATATCACTGCGCACACAACCAGCATCGAGAAGAGCCTTGTGCTTTATGATAGCAAAGTGGCTGGTGGCAATGGTAGTGGAGCTTTCCAACTGATGCGACCCGCCATATGTGTCTATTTGCGTGAGATGCTGAGAATTGTTGTTAAGACTAGTGATGGTCAGCATAAACGCATCATTGAATTTACTCCAAAGCTCAATTATGGTGATGGGGATGTCATGTTTGCTGATGCCACAACGAAGATGCGTGTGAATGTTATTTGGTCAATTATGTACTGAGTTTAAGCATTACTTGGTCAACATTTTGGTTATCGTTTTGTTATGTTTGTCTTTGTTAGGAGTGTGTGCGAATATATTTTGTATCGTGTTTACATAGTCATGTGTAATTCAAGCGTTGCGGATTGATTTTACCATCTATTGTGCTGCAATGATATTTTTGCTTGACGTTGGTTCACTTAATGTATCTAACAGCTTTCTGCAATTTGACACTCGTAGTCATAGATGAAAGTGATATCGCAGAAATTTCCACAGTGAATTATGCGTCTGTTTTGATAATACCCTGAACTGGATCTGAGATTTAATGATTAATGTGCATAGAGACAAGCCTTACTGAATCAATTGTACATTTATGCCCATTGCATTCAGTCTTACATTAATTACTTTTGAACCATATCTCTGTTATATACTTTTATGTTTGCTGAGCTGTGTTAACATCATTCATAATAATCCATGCCATATTACTTGGTTGCTTTTATCGTGCAGAAATTTGTTGATAGCTCCAAGTTGAAGAGGCACCATCTTACTCATACAGGACAAAAAGATTTTATTTGCCCCCATCCAGACTGTGGTAAGGTGATACACTCGTCCCTTTCTGCTCTCAAAAGATGCACTCATTGATCTCCATAGATAATATTCTATTATCCACTGTAGCACTTTTGTTTTCTTCTTTCATCATCCGCCTATTTTTCTCAGCTATCATCTCCATACTACTCAGAGACCTAATGGTGCAAAACTGTTGTGATGTAGTGCTTATTCTATATAATTGAAGATATTTATGTGATTTGTATTAGCTCAATCTAATGGGACTTCATCAGATCCATCTAGACCACTTTATGTTGTATTCTTTGTTTTCTGTGTTCCCAAATCTGTTGCTTATTATCGAGATTTATTCAATGCAATACTTCCAGTATGCACATCTGTGAGTATTATGATGCAATTGAATATAGCGTGTGTGTGTGCCTTGTTAAGTTGTGTGCCTTTTGACTATGCTGCATTTTACATCTTCTTACAGACTAGTGCTCTTAATTTCAGGCCTTCTCATTGGATTTTAATTTGCGGTCACACTTAACGACACATGCAGCAGAGAATTATCATATATGCCCCTTCCCTGCTTGTGGTAAAAGATTTACAAGCGACTTCAAACTTAAAGCCCATGTCAAGGCACATGAAAAGGTATGCTATTGTTTTTGGGCTCCAGTAGTTGTTTCTTAGGTGTAGTTTTTACGCCCTCATTATTCAATACAAATGAGAAATACATAGATATAACACTTGAATTTCTCTTAGCCGACTACTTTTTGCGATGCAGTACTACCATGCCACAGTATATACAGTGGAGGTTGTTTTTGTGTTACATGATACACTCAACTGCCTATACTTTAGTTAACTGCTTATCAGCCCCCTTGTGGATGCCTTCTTTCATATGTGAAGATGTAAACATGGGAGTTACACTACGAAACATAGTCCTATATTTTTCTTTGCTCCGCCATGGGAAGGACACGTTCCTCAGACAACTTTTTTAGGTCTGGAGGGTACCAAAATTTGCTAATCCAGATCACCTGTAATTAGATTTAAGGGGAGGTAGACCAGCAAGCACGCATGTTGAGCCTTTGTGTGTGGCCTCCTTGACTGGAGGCTGCACCAATGGAGCTATCGCTCAGTTCTCATGTTGTACATGGGGTTAATATGGCTATGAGACCTGTCTATTCTTTTTCCTTGTATCTCTACCTGGTGAGATACTACGTTTACACAAATAACAAAAAATTTGACTGGAATAAGATGTAGCTAGTTTGTCAGTGTTGTCATATTGGAACAACTATATATTGGGTTTTTTTAAAGTTTCATTGTGTTGAAACATAAATTTTACAGTTTTTAATGCAAGTTTGAATACTCCTTGTGTGCTATTGATTGTATTCAATGTTCATGATGCAGACTGGAGCTCCTGTTGCAGTGCAGCATACATCGCCACTGCCACCACCACCACCAGTAGAAAAACCACAAAGCAGCATGAAATCTTCCACTGCAGCAACTGCTAGCTATGCTGAGCGCCCGTACGTCTGCCCCTATGAGGGTTGTGACAAAGCATACATCCACAGTTACAAATTGAACCTTCATCTAAAAACTATGCATCCTGAACACGGTCAAGAGGAAAATGGTAAGCACACAGCTGCTGGTCATCATGCTGTAAATGAGCCCACTTATCAGTTTAACTACACTGAGATTGCCGACGTTGCACCAAACCCCAAAAGAAGCAAGACGACCTCAGCTCACAAAAGCTCCTCATCTAAAGTCCACAACGTCAAGGTTTCCAGCGCAATGCCTACCAATACCGGTTGTGGCAGGAGCCAGTGGTCAGGTAAGGCTACGTATGAAGATGATAGTGAAGAAACTGAAGAAGATCCAGGCAACAACCTTGAAGGTGGCTGGCGATACGGCAGCAACGCCGATGATGATGAGACTCAGGATGAATATTGACCTGCAGCTGCTCTGCTTCCATCTACTGACGTCCTTCTGAGATGTGCATCCTAGTTAGAGTTAGGTGTGGTAGTCCCCTTCTAGTTTCTGTGAATTCTGAAGAAGCCGGTAATTTATTTAGTGGTTGGTATTTTGAAGATTTAACTGGAGGCAGTAGCGGGAATATGTAGCGCTGCTACCTTTCAGTTGGGTATAAGTTGTACTATGTTATTTTGTTCCTGAATATACTCCTCTCTCGCTCTCTATATATATTTGAGGAAATGTCTGAACAATTTTATTCTCACGTCAGAGATGGTGGCGACACTATACATGACGAGTCGACTGGATAGTGTTGCCAGGGTACGAAGACAATCATGCAGAAATAGGGTAAACGTGCAAATCAAAAGATGAGGTAATGGCACCAAAGTTAAAAAAATGCGAGGGTAAAATATATAATTAATCTCTTTGTTTCAAAATATACGTATTTTTAAGTTTAGTTAAAGTCAAATTTTTATCATTTTGACTAATAATAATGTAATTTTTTGAATTCAATCTGAAATAAACTTTTATAAAAAGTATATTTTGACATAAAAATTTATATAATTTTTTAGATATTATTAATAAAAATTAATTTTTTTTGACTTTATTCGAACCTAGAAATAATTTTGAAATGGAAGTAATATATCGGAAAACAGAGGCACTGAAGCTTTAAAAACCCATGGTGTAGGGCCTGTAGGCTTTTGTAAATACCTGGTTTTTACGTATTCTAAGAAAATAACTGGCCTTTTTTCTAATCGTGGGCCGGGCCGAGGAGAAGGAAAGGTTTAGTCCTGGGCCTTGCGCGAACCTGAGGCCTAGTCCATAGGAGGACAAGCGTGACTCCCAAACCCTAGCTTGATCTGATCGACAGGTGTCCCTGCTTTCGTTACCCTTTCCCCTTCCCTCGTTCTTCTCCAACGACGGCGCCGGCGATGGGTGGGGATGAGATCATGACCGAGGCTCAGCGATTGGCGGAGGTGGAGAGGGAGAGGCAGTTGCTGCTGCAGGAGGTGCGCGAGGCGGAGCGGAAGGCTCGGGAGCACACGGTGCCGGTGAAGGCGCAACAGTATGCGCGCCATGCTCTGCATCTCCGTGCCCTGTCTCCCATCATTGACTTCGATCTCAAGCAAGGGGGCCTCTACTACAACCGGATGTCCTACTACGTGGGGACATTCGACCTGGACGAGGAGTGTAAGATCATTTTTCTCTCTAGGGATGCAAGTGGGCATACTTGCGCGCAAATACCTCAAATTTTATTAAAATTTGGCTCTCGTGGGTACCCACTTGCATCCCCATTCCTCTCAATTTTTCTTACTTCTGACTAATCGCATGCATTATTGATGCTCCTAGTCCTAGTCTACTGCAATGCTTGTCACAAATGGAAGTAGATCTCCTTTTTATTTTTCTGTTGTGCTCTCTCGATGCAGAAAATCTACTTAGATGAACTTTCACATTTAGGTAATTCAGGTTCTACTAATATATTATTGTTGTTAGCCTAATTGACCTCTCCACCCACTGCATGCATCTGTTACTATCTTCAGTGGTAACCATGAATGTTGTTTGCAGAAACCTTTAATTCCCTAATTTTTTTTTGTAATTGTCTCCTACATACAGCGCCCCACGGCCCAATGAGATACACTGACAGAGTCAGCCCGCACGGGCATCAGTACGAACCATGCAGAGGAGTAAACATCTTTGCTGTGAAGATAGCCTCGTCGGATATTGGCTTCCCAATCCATGTGTATGGCACCGTTATTGCAAGAGACAGCGTTGATCAGAAGTGTCTTTATCTCTTCCGCCGAGATAGAAACCATTGCCAACTCATCAACTCAGAGGTAAATTTGTTTTGAACAATTGCATCTTTTGTATATGGAGAATTTGAATCTGTATGGTGCCCTGAAACACTAATACACTACATATTTGGAGAAACACATCGTTAACTTATCATGTAAACATTTAGGATGACTCATTGATCTTGACTGGTCCAAAACGAGGAATTGCGCTGATTAATGATGATCATGTTGAGATTGATCTGAAGGTCAAGGATCATGGAGGGCAGGACAGAGAACTGAGCAAAGGATGTATCATCATCGCAGGCATGGCACGACGGGGGTTGGAGCAGTGTGAGCTTGAAACAAAATCCCTTGAGACTAGGCTCAGTACCGTTGATGTGATATATGCACTTGTGAAAAATGCAGTGGAGGGAACTATTGCAATTGAAGTTTTACAGGGAAATTTTTATGGGGATATCACTGCGCACACGACCAGCTTTGAGAACAGCCTTGTGCTTTATGATAGCAAAGTGGCTGGTGGCAATGGTAGTGGAGCTTTCCAACTGATGCGACCTGTCATATGTGTCTATTTGCGTGAGATGCTGAGAATTGTTGTTAAGACTAGTGATGGTCAGCATAAACGCGTCATTGAATTTACTCCAAAGCTTAATTATGGTGATGAGGATGTCATCTTTGTTGATGCGACAATAAAGATGCACGTAAAGGTTATTTGGTCAATGATGTACTGAGCGTAAGCATTACTTGGTCAACATTTTGTTTGTCGTCCTGTTATGTTCGACTCTGTTAGGAGTGTGTGCAACTGTTTCGTATCAGGTTTTCTTAGTTGTTTATGTACTACCTACTATGTGATAAATAAATAAGCAAGCTGAACTAGTTTACAAACCCTAAACTCTAACTCTAAACCCTAAACCCTCGTTCATTACACAACGCAAATTGGGCCCAATATTGACACTGGAGAGCTCTCTACGACCGGGTGTTCCGTTTAGTTGAAGTATGTGCTGATCTTAGATCTCGCAATCCGTACCAAGGAGCATGCTGTATAACACCTTCAAGCTCCGCGGGTGACCTTAAGCGCACGGGGCAGCGAACATTTACAACGTCAAACTACATCGGGCAGCTAAATAATATATAATACTTAAAAGTGATAGCGCATCTGTTTTGAGTACAGAGGGCCATAGGTTGGAATCCTACTTGGGGAGATTGAAATCCTACTCGGGGAGATTTGATTCATTCTTTAATGTAAGAATAAAAAATAGAATTAAAAGACTTGCTTTGACCCCTAGGAGTAGGTAACCCGTTCGCTATCCTTGTTTCTATTGCATTCTATCTCATCGTATCACATTCTGTTCTACGATTCCACTTCGACAAAAGAAAGAGCATACCCAAGTTCAATAGCTTTACGTCCGCTATTCCGATCATGATTTTCCTACCCTCAGGGAGAAAGGCCCTTCCCCCTTCGGAAGGCTGTGGGCGAGGAGGGATTCGAACCCCCGACACCGTGGTTCGTAGCCACGTGCTCTAATCCTTTGAGCTACAGGCCCACCCCGTCTCCACTGGATCTCTTCCCTGGGTACCTCCAAAAGGAACCTTCTTCTCCTCAGCCATTTCATTTTGTGTTGAAGATGGGAAAGCGCCTTTCTCTCTATAAGAACAGTGCGTTTTGAGGTGTGAAGTGGGAGAGAGGGGATGTGATGATTGAGGTTTTGAATAAGACGACTTTTGCGTTTTGGATTTGGATTTTTTTTGTATTTCAAAATAGTGAAAAAGTCAAATAAGAGGTGTTAAGCTTTTTATCATTCTGGCATCGAGCTATTTTGCCGCAGGACCTCCCCTACAGTATTGTCACCGCAGTAGAGTTTAACCACCAAATTCGGGATAGATTGGTGTGGTTCCTCTACGCCTAGGACACCAGAACATTGAACCATGAACGAGAAAAGGCATAAGAGAAATATTGGCTAGTAATTGTGAAGCCCCAATTCTTAACTGGAAGGGACACCAAAGGACTCTACCCTCCCTCTCTATTTATCCAAGAGATGGAAGGGCAGAGTTATTTTTTGGTTTTTTCATCTTTTCATCAAAGAGTTGAACAATGAAGATAGATGGCAAGTGCCTGATCGATTTGATCAGGTCGTGTAGAAACAAGGTTCAAATCGTTCGTTCGTTAGGATGCCTCAGCTGCATACATCACTGCACTTCCACTTGACACCTATTTAAACGGCTCATCTCGACGCTACCTTATCCTTTTTCCAACTTCTACTAGAAAGAAAGGTCTCTCCGATGTTAAGAATTCCATGATGAGGCATGATGAGGGCATAGTATAGACACGTGAGTAGCTAACAGAACTGAGTAACCGAGTGACTGAGTAACCGAGTGACAGAGAGAGTAGGATGAGGGATTGATGTCTCGGTGAGATTAGAACATTTACTCCACTTTTAGTGTTATATCGCTTGAGACTTTAGTAGAGACCTGGGGTCAGTCAAGTACAAACCTCTTCTTGGTCTGATACCTCTCCATTCTTTAGCATTGCATAGTGTCAACGTGATCTCTCCACAAACGGATATTTACCCCAGTCACAATACCGACCTTAACATAAACTACCCCTTACGACTTATTTATCTGACTTCTATTATGATTTCATTGGATTCTATTCAAACAGCAATACCCCATTCTCTAACTAGAACTCAGGGTGAGCTTTTCAGGGCTATGACGAGGTGTGAAGCAAGGGAAATCATGACTGACTTACTTCCGTTCCTCGAAAGCCTGTCCTCCCCAAGGACAGTCTCTCTCTCACTCGATAAAAAAAGAGGATCAATACTAATTTTTACTCCCTTAACGGAAAAGAAGATAGGGTTCCTTGATATCCTAGCTAGAATGGAAAGGACGGCCTCAGCTGGCGGAGCCAAGCATCGGATGTAGTTCCTCGAAAGCAATTCAAAGGCACGGGATAGCGATAGACGTATGATTTCAATCAATTCTCTAGTTGTATAGTAGTAGAACCGGTGCACGGCAGGGACGAAGTTCTGTTAGAGGGTATCCTGCAGTTGAAACTTGGCAGTGGAATCCCTTACTCCTTGAATCAAATAGAATGTAGTAAGGGTTGTAGCATAGGCTGAGAAAAGAATAGATCAATAAGGCAAGGCTTTCACCAGAGAAAGACAATCTTCCCCGAGAAGACAAGACAGGGTTTATCGATAAAGAAACACCTTTTAAACCCTTATTGACCAGGTGCGTGCTGAATTCATAGGGTTATTAATGAGGACACAGAGCAACAAAGGGTATAGCTACTCTCGAGTACTATCTCGATTGAAGTATTACCAATCGTTGGTGATAACATCGTGCTTGAATGTATTAGTGGGAGAGTGAAAGGGTTAGTAGGTTGAAGAATGGAAAGACTCTTATATTCTGTCTCAGACAGTTGATGAATCATGGTGATAGGTAATGATGTGTAGTGGTGGGCTGGGGTTACTTGTATTCTCCATTTCTGCTGTGGACAGATTCCTTTCCAAACATAGTGAAGTGACTTTGATCAATTCATTCTATTTCGTTGATAGCCTCACACGCACCTTTTGTTTACTTATCTTTTGAAGTGGTAATAGCAATATAAATAGGAATAGGAAGACGATCATCATTGCTGGTGGTATTCCCTCCTAACCGTGGCTTTTGGCGGAGGAGCGTCCCTTGAGAAGGGATGGGAGCGAAGCCTATGTTGATCTATGAGACCTCGTTCTTAAGTCTTTTCCAAAGAGCACTTCCTACTTCAATCTTTGAGCAAGGTGAGTGGTCAGCGGAGATGTAGTACTGGTGGTCCGAACTCCGTAAAAATCAGGTGTCTTGCATTCTTTCAGTTTGCGCGTTATAATTGGCCCATCCCCTCTCAATAGCCATATCGATCCTATCAATAGGAGGTGCACAAAGCTTTAATTAACGTCTGAAAGACACATGAAGCATATAGACCAGAGCAATGTCCGAGATTGATTAGTGAAATAACAACAACTATTATTTGCAGAAATAGTATATTTCTGAAACAATGACAATGAGGTAACTACGAGTGCGCACCTTGAATCTGTTGAGCACAAAGTTGGCGAGGCATAAAAACATCGATGAATTTTCACCGAGAAATCGCGGATATCTCTTCTGGATAGAGACCAGAAGAAAAAGTAGACTGAAGCTATAACAGAGGTATACCATAGCAGATAATTTACACTCTTCTTACTACTCCGGTAGGTTCAAAAACTGTGTACAATGGCAGACAATTTACATGCTGCATGTAAAAGGTCGAATCACTGGCTGTAAATGAATTCTTCGTCCACCTGACACTGAGCAGCGGTCTGCCTGCTATATTCATGCGGAACTACAAATAATGAATGATGCAAATGAAGAGAAAACAGAGGTCAGGTGTGATGTTTGTGAGGCAGGTAGAAAAAAATCACACGGTGACTAAATAAGCGAAAAAATGGCAGCAGGTTTACATGGCAGTAGACTGAAACTATTTCATGATGTGATCATCTGGCTATGTAAAAACAATACCTTTAGTATATGTGTGGGTGATACAGCGAAATAGTGCCAATTCTTATGATAAAGTTCATTGGTTATGGTGCGCCAACAATAGATCACCCCTCTACCTACTTCCAGCACATAGGAGAGCTGTGCAACTAATGATAGACCAAGCATTGCCTGAAATAACCACAACATGATATACTGAGATAGGTCGGCACTTCAAATATTCACCTGTACTCGGCACACAGACCTGGCTTATGAGCAGGATTTATAAGCCAAGTGTGTATGGTTGCTACCTGTATTCTGATAAGCCACTTAATGACACTGGCTCCCAGTTATTGACTTATGAAGAATGGCTTCTCGATGGAAGAGAAACAATAATAGGAAAATAGGAAGCTGCAATCAGAACCGGCTAACTAGACAAAAGGAGAGAGATTGGCTCTGTTCAGTAGGAGGTTCATCATCAGAAAGGCATGGGACAACAAACTCTCTTAAAGCTTTCTTCGAATAAGTCTTTCGCTTGACTTGGCTCAACGGCTTTAGTTCTGTAAATGCTTTCGTATGAAGCTTGAGTCAAGTCTAGTCTCATGCAGTGAAGATCGTCAAGCAATCATTGCTTGTCTCTCCGAAACCTATTGATAAGGAACGCGTTCAAGTGTATGGAATAATCAAACCTTTCACATATTTGTTAACATAGCGTTGGACGATTGATTCCTCTCTTTCTCCATGGCCTGCTTCCCATAACTGGCCTTACTTACTAAAACTTACGAAATGCTAATTTTACCTAAATTTCTGGTTAACTGCTGACTTCCTTTGCTAGCTCACCCGAAACTCTGTCTTCAGGAGGAAAAGCTTGCTTGAGTACCTTACTTGAAAACAAACCGCTTGAGCTGTAACTGAAACAGAAAGGTTTGATGAGCCGCTGCTTGCTCTCTAACTGCTCTGATCGCTTCTTCTTCTTGACCTCTGCTCACTGCTGCCAATGCTGCGACTGCCGCCCCTATCTCTAAAGCTGCGGATTACTGCTCCTGATTCAAGCAGTTCAAAGTCTGAAGTATGAGTCTTGTTTGTGACATTCAATTCCAGAATGAACATTCAAAGGAAAAGTAGTATGGGACAGCCTGCAGCTTGCTATTACTGACTGCGGCTGCCGACCGAAGAACTGAAGATCTTCAATCTATGTTTGAGTGCGAAAGATTTCGAATGCTAAAATGACTTTAAAAAATAGGATAGAATCACGGATTCCATATATTTTTTTTTAGAAAGAAAGGAAAGATACTGCACTCCGCACAGGCTACACCGCATCCTTCAAAGAAAGCCATTTAATGCCTTCTTGCCTGCCTTCAGGCTGGCCTACTCTTGCCTATGAATGAGATGCCTACTTCTCATTAAGTAAAAATACCTCATAGACATATTTTAGATAATACTTTTTTTTGTTAAAGAGAAAGATAAAGATGGCTTTTGACAATTTTATTAGTCCCCTCGTTCCCGAGCAAGAAAACGGATGCGCGTTACGGCTTTCGCGCTAGTTGCTCAAAAAATAGTATAAAAATCAAGCAAGAAAACAGATGCGCATTAGCGCAACGGCTTTCGCGCTAGTTGCTCAAAAAAGCGTATAACAATCAAGCAAGAAAAAGGTTCTGGCAGGCTGCGGGCGGGGGACTGGAAATCCTCTTTTTTGCCCATTGGACTCTAAATCCAAATGGAGTGAGTGGTTCGATTCCACTCTCAGAACGAGACTGAACGAAAGAAAATGCAAGTGAAACGAGACGAGAATTGTAGGCTGATTTCCTAAAAGCGGTGGTTCTCGCCTCCCTGTGCCCAAAGCGGGGTGGGCGACTGCTGTTCGAGTCTTTTTTGATCGGGTAGATCCATATGTTCCGGGGGGGAGGCGAGGTGTAGCGCAGTCTGGTCAGCGCATCTGTTTTGGGTACAGAGGGCCATAGGTTTGAATCCTGTCACCTTGATGTGGTATTCACGGGGGCCGAAGTGCAAAGCCCCGTAGCCTATCCGTGGTCGGGAAGGCAGGCGAAAAACACACACAAAAAAAAAAGAAAGCAAAAATGCTTTTTTGTCTTTTCTTCTTTTGAAACCCCTTATCAGGCTTTTTATTTTGGTATTCTATATCTATCTAATATTAGAAAGCTATTTCACTGGTTTGATTTACATACCTCAGTCATGTTATTTGTCTAGCTTTCAATCAGAATAGCCTCTCCACAGGTTCCGAAGATTCTTTCGGCATCAATGTGCTTTTGGATTGGAATCTTCCTATGAAACAAATAACATTCTTGAACTGTTTAGGACAGAACAGGCCTCAGTAGAAAGCGAGCTTTTTTTGCGTATAGCCAATCTTGAAGCCCAATTAGCGCACGGGCTGCCCCCTCAACTCAACCCTGGCGAGTACGCTAACTTGGTCAGGGAGCATTTAGACGGTGCAGTTAGTATTGACCACTACCGCCAAGTCCATAATTCCTAAATTGATGAAGTACACATAATGGAGCTCAAAAGGCGATTACAAAATCTACTTTTTGAGCATCTTGAAAACATAATAAATATTATGAATGAATCACCTTACAATAACATACGAGAGACTGCTTTCGATTTTTTCGAACAACAAGTCGAACCCAATGAACAATTCCATTCAAAGGAATGTTCTAGAGGGGGCCCTTTTCCACTATATTCGTGATATTGAAAAAAATGGAAAAAATTCTTCATGATTTCTAGAGTTCCGGGATTACTTCACTGATATCGATTTTCGCCTAAGCACGGCCTCTAGGTTAGTTCAAAGTGTAGTACAACGAACTATCGATACACCGAAAACGAGTAAAGATGGGTACATAAAATGAAGACATCGTGGATTACCCAAATTGAGACGACGATAGGACATTTCACTTTCTTTCGCAATATTTCTGATCATGACTCAACCACTAGGAAAGGGGATTGCTTACTCTCAGCCACGTTTTCGCTTATGCTTAGTCAAGTGAGGATTCCATTCGAAGTAACGTAACAGGAGCATCATCTTCAAAACTTCTCGGGATCCGGAGTTTGTTTATCGAGAAAAAGTCCCATCCTTCAATATCATGATTGGGTCAACCAGGCCAGATCATAAGTGAAATAGTTTGATCGGGTCGACCAGGTCAGGCCTGATCATGAGTGAATAGAAAATCGAAAATGTACATAGCTGTTCCAGCGGAAATACTTTGTTTAATTCTACCACTTCTACTAGGAGTAGCCTTTTTAGTGCTAGCTGAACGTAAAGTAATGGCTTTTGTGCAACGTCGAAAGGGTCCTGATGTAGTGGGATCGTTCGGATTGTTACAACCTCTAGCAGATGGTTTGAAATTGATTCTAAAAGAACCTATTTCACCAAGT
>BCLG01001663.1:21805-87311 GCA_001602295.1 Zoysia matrella | reverse complement strand
GTGAGCTTGCCATTATCTCCTAGGTCTTTATAACTTTATTAAATTAGAAAATAATACCTATCAATTAATAAATTTGTAGTTTTAAATCCAAAAATTTATAAATTAATATATCTTACTTTTCAGATTTAATAATTTGCAATGAGGTCCTCAAAACTTAAGTTTAAATTATAGATTAGTCCCTGAAACCTTATAAACACTACGCATTCATGACATTATCCTATTAATTCTCTTTTATTGTATGCATGATTGTGATTGAATTGTGTTTCTTTGTCTGTTTTGTCTGCGCGTTTAGATGATTATGCTTGGATCCGCTTTGCTATGACTTCAAGAATTAGAACTTCAAGATCATTGAGCAGCAATATTATTACAAGGCAAGTGTTCTTGACCATCTTGTGCATACTTTACAAAACTCTATCTTGTAGATTGCATGCTTGTGTCAAATTGATTGCACACCTATTGTTAGAATTACTTAGTCTTTTCTTATTATGCCTTGTCGCACTAGTTTACCTTCTTGTTGGGTAGATTACATGCTTAGCTTGCTGTTGTCGGATGGGTGATATTAACTGGATTTATTATCATACTTGCTTCACGAGGATTAAAGGGTTATTTAATAGCAACTTAGAGATTAGTGATTTGGGTGATATGGTTGGTGTATGCTGTGTGCGGGGTTACCAGCACTGTCTCTTGGTATGTTATCTTCTCAAATCTAAGGACCGGTTCGTGAAGTGACCACCCATGTGCAACTGTACAACCATAAGCCAAAAATGGGTGCGGCCTAGCATAGTAAGTGGTGGAGACCAGTTCTGTGCGTGCCAGCTGGTGGAGCGGGGAAAGCCTGTTAGGTCTGGATCCGCCTGGAGAGATGCGTGAGGAAGGGAGGGTTACTCCCGGGAACCATCTGGCACAAGAGAGAGCCTTTGCTAGGTTACAGTTACTGCCTGATTAGATGAAACCTCAGTGGGCATGTACAAGCTGGAGGAATCCATGAAAAAGCTTGAAGTGATCTCTTGGCTCTCACACTAAAGGAAATGTGCGAGTGCATAGCTGGCACATGCGTAATAGAGATTCTTTAGTCCACCTGGAAATAGGGGATGAATCACTTCTCGTGGGGAATTATGTACAACCTCTTTAGAGTTAAAACTGTCATGACAACCATCCTCACAGTCACGAGCATTGCATGGACCCGCACATGATTAGTGGGATTTTGGTATGGTTTTGGTAGTGATCATAGGTGTTTGACGTTTACCACTTAGTAAATAGGTGCTTAATAAGAGTTATGTCTCTATTGTGTGCTTTTATGCAACAGAACTCTATGTTGCCTTTGCCTTGTTTATTGTCACACGTCATCTTTTCTCACACTTGCTAAGTATATCTCGTACTCAACCTTACCTTTATAAGGCCTCCTTTGGATTGAAGGAAATTTTTCCTATTCCTGCGGTTTTTTTGTGAAATTGAACTGACTCCTGTGAAATTCCTGCATAATTCCTACGAAAATCCTGCGTTCCAAAGAAGCCCTAAATGTTGCTCAGTTGAAAGAAAAGTTTAAGAGGACATTGAAGACACAAGAGCTGATGTCTAGGCGCGCCGTCTGTTCGGTCGACTGCTTGTGGAAGCTGCACCACGCTTGGTTTTCTTTTCCGCTGCATTCGATAATCGTTGTTCTCTCTTTATTCGTGACATTGTTCTGTTTTACCATTTATGAAGCCACTTTATGTGTGAAACTTGATTTCTGGGCACACATAAAGAGTCACTTGGTTTTTGCCTTAAAACCGGGTGTGACACAAGTTTCCAATTCCCATCGTTGATGACCTACTCGATGAACTGCAGGGGTCACACTTCTTCACAAAACATGATCTTTGTAGTGGTTACCATCAAGTCCGCATGTTCCGTGATGACATTCCTAAGGTGGCGTTCAAAACACATCATGGCCACTTTGAGTTCTTTGTCATGCCCTTCGGGTTGACAAATGCACCATCCATTTCAGGCTCTAATGAATGACATTCTCAATCCATTTCTTTGTTGTTTTGTACTAGTTTTCTTTAACGACATTTTGATTTACAGTCCATCTTAGGTGGCCCACTTACAACACATCAATTTGAGCATAAATGTTCAAAATGCTCCTTTAGCAAAGAATCAGTGGCCTACCTTGGTCATGTGGTCTCCAAGGATGGGGTGGCCATGGACACTGCCAAGGTGGAAGCGGTCCAGGCATGGCCACAACCACAAACAGTGAAGGCACTCCGGGGTTTCCTCGGATTGACGGGGTACTACTGCAAGTTCATTGCGGGTCATGGCGCCATCATGGCACCGCTAACAGCACTGCTCAAGAAGGAAGGGTTCTCCTGTACCAATGATGCAGAACACGCCTTCATCGAGTTAAACCGTTCTCTAACCTCAGCACCACTACTTCAGCTTTTAGACTTCAACAAGCATTTTGTGGTGGACTGTGATGCCTTGGACACAGGCTTCAGCGCTGTGCTGCACCAAGGAGATGGGGCAATCGCCTTCTTCAGTTGGCCAGTAGCACCTCATCATGCCGAACTTCCAGCCTACGAATGTGAACTGATTGAACGGGTCAAGACGGTCCGAAACTGGATACCATATCTCTGGGGCAGAGCATTCAAGGTGAGAACTGATCACTACAGTTTGACGTACCTTCTCGATCAACGCCTGTCTACTATTCTACAGCATACATGGGTGTCCAAACTGTTTGGATATGATTTGGAAGTGGAGTACAGGCCAGGAACTCTCAACATTGTGGCAGATGCCCTTTCATGCCGGGATATTGAAGCTATAGAGATCGCTGGGCTGTCTATACCAAGACTTGTGCAATGAATTATCCTCAGCAGTAGAGGCGCAGACATCCGTGCGCGCTTGAGCGCGGACACGACAGAAGAAGGTTGGAAGGACAGGGATGGCTTGCTGTTGTCTCGAGGCCACCTCTTTGTGCCATCCAGTTCGGCCCTATGGCCACAGTTGCTCACCACAGCACATTCGGGCCATGAAGGATTCCAGAAAACACTGAATCAGCTGCGAGCTTCATTCTTCAATCCACAGTCCACAGTTTGGTCAAAAATTTTGTGTGCAGTTGTGCAACATGCCAGAAGAACAAAACTGAACACTTAGATCCTGCAGGATAAATCAGTAATCTTGACGGTGGTGGACAGATTCTCAAAATTTGCTCATTTCATTCCCCTGGGTCATCCATATTCTGCTACATCAGTGGCTAGAGCATTCTTTGAAAACATTGTGAAGATTCATGGATTTCCTTGTTCCATCATCAGTGATAGAGATACAGTATTCACAAGTTCATTCTGCTGAGAACTATTTAATCTTGCTGGTGTGAAGCTGAAGCTCAGTTCAGCGTTTCATCCTCAATCTGATGGCCAATAGAGGCAACCAACAAGATAATCACCATGTATTTGTGTTGCTTGGCTGGTGATTTACCACGCTCTTGGTTACAATGTCTTCTTTGGGCAGAATTTTGTTACAACACATCATTTCAATCAGCCATTCGTACCACCCCTTTCCGAGTAGTGTTTGGGCGTGATCCTCCTACCCTGTTACCATATGAACCAGGGACAGCAAGGGTCGTGGCAGTAGACCAGCAGCTGAAAGACGGATGAATTCTTGCAAGAAATCAAGGAAAGATTACTCCAGTCCCAAAACAAAATGACGGCTCAGCACAACCAGAAACACAGGAACTTGATTCCCAATTAGAGGTTGGGCATGGCTGCATTTGCATCATCGAACAACAGTTGATATTACTGTGAATCAGTCTAATAAGTTGAATTCAAAGTAATATGGGTCATATCAGATCATAGATTGACAGTGTTGCATATAGACTACGCCTTCCTCCTAAAGCAGGATTCATGATGTGTTTCATGTGTCAATGCTCAAGAAATTTGAAGGAGAGCCACCTGTGTCTGATGTTCCTTTGCCTACAATTCTGCATGGATGAGTGCTCCCTCGACCTTCAAAGATTATCAAGGCCTGACTTAACCGAGGAAATTGGCAAGTTTTTGTCCAGTGGGTCGGCAGGGCAGCTACAAATGCCACATGGGAGCAGTTAGACAAATTCAAAGACAGTTATCCCGAGGTACAGCTGGAGGACAAGCTGTTTGGCGGGGAGGAGCAAAATGTTGTGGACGCGTTTATTGGCCGGCAATACAGGCGTCAGCGTGCTCCACAACAAAAAAGTGGCTAGAATTCAGAATCTAGATTAGATAAGGGAGTATTGTTAGTCGGTTTGTGTGTTGTTGCTTAAGAGATAAGTTGTTAGTAAGGCTTGAATTTGTTAGTCCAGCGTGTATCTTATAAAGGCATCTGTAGGCTTGTTCTAGGATCATCGAGCAATAATCTATCTCCCGATTGGGTGTATTGTTCCATGGTCGCCGTGGCTTCTCTGGCCACCGGCGATGAGAACAATTCATCCCTTTTTGTTATACCCTGTGCTCCAATCCTCAATTCCTTCCTCCCCTGCTTTCTCCGCACCGGCAACGCCGTAACGGAAGGGAAAGAGCTCTTCCGCAGGGTGCTGTTAAGTGAAGCTGTTCTTGCTTTAGAGGCAGATGTCATGAAAAATTTTGATAATGCAGAAGTGTCACACCAGATTTTATAAACACAAAACCTGATGACATCTACATGTATGCCAGGATCTGTTTCATCATACATGTAGGACAATTAAGTGATAATCAGTTCTATATCGATAAACAAACAATAAATATCAGAATTTTAATGAGCAGCGGAAAGAGAAAACTTTTGGGCACAGCACAGGCAATCGACTGGCGGCAACGCTATCTTGTGCTTCGTCTTCAATTTACCAGTTGACTTGACTTCTTCTCACTGAGCAACATTCATGGGCAATAAAACAACACAGCAAGACACGTGAGTACATAAAGTACTCTGCAAGTGTAGTAAAAGATGACATGAGGGCTGTAAGCAGGAAAGGCTACTCAAGGTTTAATGCACTAATGCCATCTAAACTGTTTAATAACTAAGCCACCTATTTACTATGTGTGAAGAAAGATCTCCTCGCGTTACATCCGACTACCAAAACTCACCAGGGTACCAACACTTGGCTACTAACTCATCGGGTCCCACCCGACTACCAAGACAAGACCAACCAGAACCAACCAACCATACAGTAGAACTAATTGTGAAGCAGTCCAGGCCGCTCTTGACCGTGAGCACGGCTGTCACCACAGTTTTATCTCTCGAGAGTTTGCACACTTTTCACTACAAGTCATGATTTCATCCCATGTTGCCAGGTGGACTAACAACCTTCTTTGTGCCAGTATCCATCGATACTTAACACACTTCCTTTGGTGTGTGGCCAGAAGATCATTACAAGGCCTTTACAACACGTCACTTAGTCAATATGCACCCGCTAAGGATTCACCACCACGGCATCCATGGAGAGTATTTTACCTCCGCTGCAGAAGTCCCCTCTTGCACCACTTCATGGTACATGGTGCATACTGAAGTAAGCTCAACCAATTAGTCGGCTAGGCCTACCCATTTAAGCCTTGTGGCTACACTGTAAAGCTAGGTTACATGGTTCACGAACCAGTCCTTAGAATCTCGAGCAGAAACTAGTACATACCATAAACATCGAAAAATAACCAAGTGCATCATACCACACCATCCATCCTGCTCAGATTCTCTATACACTAAGTCATTATCATTTTCTTTCATGCGGATGATTAAGTTGCAATTATACCATTAATCAATTTTAGTAGTACAATTTTTACCCAAAACCCAACTAAAATAGCAAGGCTAAGCATAAAACAATACACCTGTATGCTACGAACCAGCTTCAAGGAATTATATGGAATATTCTAGTAAACCCAACATTAGATTCCAATTTAAGACTAGCATGCAATTTATACAATCCTGTCATCCTAATTAGGAGAAATGTGGTTAAGAAACTTGCCTCAAAATATTGCTTAGCAGTCATCAAGCTTCGATTCATAGCCTCCCGACTTGCATTCTTCTCTTCGCGCAACCACCGACAACCAAACAAGCAAGTAAACAACTAAAGATCATATGCAATATTGGAGGGTCATTATGGAGTGCTAACAAGGTTTTGGGAACTCACCAAGTATTATTTTACAGCAAGGAATATTCAAGGCACCGGATGGTAACAAGTGGTAGATGGTGGCCACATGTCTGTTTGTTCACAAACAGCACTACAAAGACATGTGCGTTTCTGATTATTGGCTACACAATTCAAGGACATATTTGAACAGGAACGTGCCTACTTATGTGGAACAGAATAGATACATGATGGTTTGGACAGTATTTCAACTGAAAAGGAGATCAAGGGATTGAATTGGAACAAGGTCCTGCAACGGCAGTTAAAGAATAATCGTGTTCCTGGAGGCACCATAGAGAATCTTGGCGAATCCTTCGGGTATGATGAAGAGGACTCTCTAGAACACAACATAGTAAAGGAGTTTCATGGAGATAATGGTCGAAATTGAGACAAACAAGGAATGAATTACCGATTCATGAGCTGAACCAGTCCAGAACAGAGAGTAGCGGTCGTTGCAACGAAGATCTCAGAAGCTACAGACCTTTCCTGGCCGTAAATTTTGGATATATTATAGAGGACATCAAGGCGTGCACATTGTGTCAAAAGTTTGTCGAATTTCATTGGACGGATCGCCGGGAACGTGGACGGGAATTAGAGGCGTCAGCTCTGCTCACGAGTAGGCTGCGTGGAGAGGAAGTGGAGAGGTTGTGGGGAAGATAGAAAGGCTGAGGAAGGTGAAGAATATAAAGGGGAAAAGATATTTGGGATCTTAATGGTCATTTTCTTGGATTTTTAGTGCTTGAGGTATGAAAAAGGGTGGAAAACTCTTCACATCCCGAAATGAGAAATTTCGGGGCGTGACAGGAAAGTTGGAGATTGCTTGGAGTAATTCATGCAGAAAATGTTGATGACCAATAGGTGATTTGTCTCCTTTTATTGCTATATTTTCATATGCCTATTACGTAGGGTCATATAAAATAGAGATGCTAGGCAACCGTGAAATGACTTCGATCTCCCTATGATAGTAAAGCATGTACCCAGTGTATTTTTTCTGTGTATCAGTTGTGTTCATGACAATTTTAACCAGATCGCAAGTATCTTTTAATAAATCTAACAGGCCAAAGTATGAACTTTAATTATATTCACTGAATTTGATTGTTTGTAGCAGCCCTGGATGTGGTATCCCAATTCTTATGAGGAATCATGTGTACCATTCTTCATTGTGATTCGGTCTACCTTCCAAAATGTTTGCATAATGTTTGTGAAACTCAAAGTGTAATCTCTCAGAAAATGTTAGTTTGATTATTAGCCTTCAGCACCATGAATATGATTTTATTACTAAGGGTTCCATGCTTCTTCAAAAGTCTTTTTTTGTCTCTGAGTTATTGTCTCTTATTTAGGACATCGCAGCAATGATGTGTGTGCAGGAAGCTGACCCATGAAACCTAGAAGTTCTTCTTGCTCTTGATGTCAGTCACACAAACGGTTAGTGTTGTGAACCACCAACTAATTAATCACCATTTTGCACTTGCTTTGGTGAATCATAGACAATAAGATAGGAATTATGGTGTTGCTTCGTCAGATTGATGTGCAGGCGAAGGCATCCGCCGTCAAGTGTGCGCAACTCTTGACGGAGATCTAGTTTCTCAAGTATGAGCAGAGCTGCAGCCTAGAAAACGCCCAAGCCAGTATCTAGGAGGTAAGGGTTTCCACCCTTTTCATGGGATTTCGGGGGCTATCGCCACTGATGCTGTTTACGGTTTTGGTGGCCAAGGGTACAGATCAAGCTCTAATTTTCTCATGGTGGTTTGATGACTGGCAGATTCAAAATCTGCTATTTTCCTGGGATCCTAGGACTCAGTTTGGTGATTTGGTTATTTCTTTTGTTACATTTTCATCATCGAACTATCGATAAATTCCAGGAGCAATGCACCGGGAAATCAACTAGTAACTTTTGTTTCTACACCAAGTTCCAGTTCTGTATATATTTGTTATTTGAAATCCTACAAAATGCTTACTTTTTTAAACTTGGCTGAATTATTACGGGCACTAAATGCATTGCAAAAATTCTGATAAATTCAGATTGATACACTTTTATTATCAAAATGTGAGTATTCGGTTTTGGGTTCATTTTACATTTATTTGCTTTATTGGTTTGAGTTCAATTTCCAATTGTAAGAGTTTCAAAGATTGAAAACCTTCCCCATCCTGCCACTACTGCAACCAGGGACGTTAACATGTTGGGCATGTTGGAGGTGTGACATGTGGTAAACTAAAATCACTCAAATATGGGATTCTTAAGTACTATCAACGTTACAACCCGAATTTCTAATAATTTCGAATGAAGAATTTATCCCCGAATTTCTATATTTTCCATTCTAATTCCTATTTTAAAATTTCAGCGTCGGATCATTTCAGTTCACAGGCTCTTGTGTTGAGCTGAAAATTTCCCAGTCCGCCTTGTTTTGGAGCCCAATCGTTTCCCGGTCATTGGATTGAGAGCGAGAGCTGAGAACCGTCGGATTGGTATTTGAGGAAAATTCTTTCTAACCTCTAAATTTTTCATGAAATAAAACCCCTTCTCTCATCCTTTCCCACCAACTCCCATTTTCCCCCTTTCCCAAGTGAACAGCAGAGAAGTGCCGAGTGGGCGAGCAGGCGCCGCTGTCCGTCCAGCACCTGATCTTGTCCACGTCGTCAACTCCGACTCGTGTCGCCGTACCTCATCTCCGTCCGACCGCGAGGCTCCGTCATCTCTTCGTCCGGTTCCGTGTCGACCTCGAGCCGTTCCTGTTTCGTGTCCCCGTCCGCGTGCTATTCGCCGACCGCGTCGTCTTCTTCGTTCGTCTCCACTCCATCCCGACTATCCCGTTCGTTGATCTGTTCATCTGCTTTCCCGACTCATCGACCGCATCGTCAGCGCCGTCCGTCCCGCCTCGATCGTGTCGCCTGACCGTATCCCGTCCGACCTTGCTGCATTTTGGTGCTCTTGTTTGGCCTAGGTGGGTCCCTCCCAATGATCTAGCCGGATTCATGTTTCTCCATTGTGCGCCGCGTGTGGATGCTTCAACTGTGATCGATCAGTCGGCTGCAGCGTGGAAGCAGAGTTCAGCCATCGACGGTCAACTTCCTGGTCTGCTTCGTCTCTGGTGAGCTTCGTCGATCGGCAGTACCCGTTCCTTGTTCCTTGCTGTTTACTGCCTCTTGTGCCCGTGTCTCAGACCATTGGTTGTGCTAGGGTCGCTCTGTATCTTTGGCTCGTCATTCTGCGCTGCGAGTGGAGACCTTGCTGCCATTTCGGTTGCTTCTCGTCTAGCCGTGGTGCATTCATCCTCTTCGTTCAAGCCCTCGGTGAGCTGCTGTAGACATCCATCTCTGTTCCTATCTCTGTTGGTGCTTTCTTGTCAATTGAGTTTGAAGCAATTTGTGCTCAGGGACATCGGATCGTGGGAGCCGCTCGAGCAGTCAGTCGTCGCGGTACCAGGAGAGCTGCCGCTGCCGCGTTCGACGTTGTCCAAGTTCTGCAGCGCTGAGTTTTTGTCGTCCTTCTCGTGTTCGGTGTACCCCTGCAGCCTCGCGTTGATGTAACGCCCGTGATTTTAAACCGAATATCGAAAAATCACTCTCGAAAAATTTCGCGAATAACTTTATTTTATCTTCTTGTAAAATACCAAAAATTCCATAACTAAATAGAGAATAGTTAAAATTAGGAATTTCAAAAATTATAAATTTGGATTTGCCAAGTGATTGATTTTGTTCTCTTTGATTTTTTTATTTTATTTTATCTGATCTCCTTTAAATCCCTAAAACATTTTCCTCCCAATCTTTATTTCTTTTTCCTATTTTCTTCATTGGGGGCCAAATTCCTTTTCTCTACCTGGGCCACACCCCTCTTTTCCTTGCGCCGGCCCAACCACTCTCCCTCTCCTTCCATTTCTCCGAGCCAGCCCAGTTTGTGCGCAGCCCAACTCTCCTCTCTCCCGCGCAAGGCCGCCCCGGCCGTTTCCCTTTGCTGGCCCAGACGCGCCCTCTTTTTCCTATACGCCAGCCCATGAACGGCCCAGCCACCCTACCCCTTTCTTCTCTCTCGCGTGCGTGGCCCGGCCCACTTCTGTTCACCTTTTCCTTCCTCCGGTCGAGTCAGCAGGCAAACGCACATGCGCGTGCGTTGCTCGGTCGCATCGCCCTGCTGCACCTTGCACGCCGCGCACCTTCTTTTTGCCCCGCGCATCACATCCGCCTTTCGGCCAGCTGCTCTGGCTTGCCGTTCTCGTGCAAGCCAGGCCGCCCGTCGAGCTTGCATTAACACCTGCCGTTACCATTCCAGTGCAAACCGTGCTGACCTGTCCGGTCACCGTCGCCCCATCGCCGTCATGTAGCCACCATCATCACGCCTCCGTGCTTGGCCTGCCATCGTAATAGCGGCGCTCTGCTAACCTAGTTCCATTGCCGGAACCCAGCGCCAATGGCGTCGCGCCACCACACCCTTCGCCTACGTGCCATGCCACATTGTGTCTCTACTTCACCATCATCATGCGCTGCTTAGCTGTGTCATCGCGTCCCTAGCACACCAGCTACGCCGAGGAAGTTGCCATTTCCATGCAAGGCCTCACTCCGTCGTCGTAGCTCATCATGACATCGAAGACTCGGAGCTTAGCCGCAGGCCATCATCGTTCCGGCGACTAGCAGAACCTCATCACCTCGCCCTTTGCCTACACCGCGCTCCGTCACCTCGCCACCGACTGGTTCCTGCTCGTCGCCACCATCTCCTGCTCGCCCATTCGCATCGGCCAGCCATTCGGTCGCCTCACCCCACTGCCACTACAGCGCCATCATCACGACCATGACCACGCCGGCCTCACGGAGTCGCAGCCTGCTGTGCCGCGTCCGGTCACCTGCCCGCTGCCTCGGCACTGCACGCCATGTACGGTCCTGACAGCCAAACGAGCACTGGCATCCTTATTGTTGGGGTCATATACCTCAGGTACTTACAGCCCGGGGTTACTCGACGGCCCAATCACAGTTTACGGCCCATCTACGATGACTGGCCCACACTCTTCGTGGGCTAGGAGGAAGATTCTCGCAAATTTTTCACCAAGCCCAACCCAGAGGGTCGGGCGCACCCAAGGACGAAGGCCACCCCGACCCCCACAGGTCGGAGGCTACGTGACGACAAAGCTTGGCCGCTCGATGGCAAAGTAACCGACTTACTTTCTGACCCAAGGGTCGGGCGACCAACCTGCGACAAGGCCCCTGTCGGTACAGAGATTTCTGACGACTATACAGAGGAGGAAGGGAGGTAAAGCAAACGGTAAAGTAAACTCTGTTCCCCTCGGCGCTGAACAAGGGATAGGCGAAGGACGCTGGAGGTGATAGCTGGCACCAGAGAAATGTTAGGTGCCAGGGAATCGCCAGAGGATTGTTTTCGAAGATGCCGTTGACCCCACTCGTCGGAGGAAGCTCATTTTTGTGGGAGCCAAGTTTCGTTGCGGCCCCCACTCGTCAGGGTGCCACTTGTATTACCCCACTTTGTAACCCCAGTCCGGCCTCTATATAAAGGCCCGTTGGGGACCCGCGTACAACACGAGACACAAAGATTACGAGATTACAATACACATCCACATAGGCGCCCTAGGGACTCTGCTCGTGCGAGGGCCCTTTCGCCATTGTAACCCACTTGATCATACGTGAGTTCATCATTTCTAACCCTTGGACGTAGGGTATTACACCTCGTGATGGCTCGAACCAGGTTACGTTCTTGAGTCCTTCGTGGATTAGGCCACACCGGTTAGGAAGAAGCGCACCGTACCCTCTCCGATTGTATAAATTCGTACTATGTCGGTGTACGGAAGGGGCTCTCGTGGTGCGTCTCGCTTTGTCGTTGATGACTTCAATCTTCGCTGTGGTGGGAGAGCCTTCGGTCTCTCACCTGCGCTTTAGGAGTTTCACGATCGTCTTCACTCCGGACGACCAGTCGTGGCGCGTCCCCTTCTTCACCATCGGCCAGGCCTTCCGCTTCCAGAGCCTGGAATTCATCGACAACACCGACGGCGAACTCCGTCTCCGGGTGCCGCGTGCCAAGCGCACGGCCCGGCGTCGATGGACTCGCACCGCGTTGGGTCATGACCTGGCACATGAGTGTTTCATGCTTCACTGTACGAGTGCTGGGGGTACTCCCCCGGCGCAACGCCTGCCGGCAACACTTCACCGAGGCATCGTGCGAGCAGCATCATGGACGAGGCCCTGCGGCGCAGATCGTTCGCTCAGAAGGCCAACTATGTCCGACAGGAGGGATCGACGCACAAATCGCCACCTCCGGCTGCCGTCAACCTTCAGAACCGAGCCCGCACCGCCTACCTGCAAATCATGGCGGCGGTGCGATCGACGACGTGGCGGCGGCCACGAAAATTCTCCACGAGTCCGTAACTCCAGCACATCCCATGGTCGTCGAGGCCCATGATCATCTTCGCACCTTCCTCCACGCTACGCTCCAGCAGCAACGGATTGGGGTGCCTCCACCTCCGCCGCCATCGTCCGAGGTCCATAGCAGCCAGTGAGTGACCAGGCGGCAGGGCAGGCCGGTCGGATCCTCCGCCCGCCTCTATTCGACGGCGCCTCGGCCCCGACCGCGACGTTAGTCACACCATCGACGCTCGGCGACAGGCTAGAACCAATTTCCACGCCAAGTCACGGGAACAAACTCATGGGTACAACGAACGCCATTGTCGAGAACGAACTCTTGACTACCACGAACACCGACGAAGCCACAGCTACTCTCAAAGCCCCAGCCCTGATGGGGTCGGGCCCCGAGCCTTCGACGCGCCATCTGACGCGCGCGGTTCCCGAACCGTTTCTGTGCGCCCACCAATATCACCAAGTATCCCGTTGAGTCAATTCGAACCACCTGGCTCGAAGATTACCGTCTTGCCTGTCGGGCAGGAGGGGTGGACGACCTGTCTGCCATCCAGTACCAGCCTCTCTTCCTGGCCGACTCAGGTAGGGGGTGGCTTGAGCATCTTTCGGTCGATTGCATCCACGATTGGTCTGACCTTCGTCGAGTCTTCGTCGGCAACTTTCAGGGGACCTACACGCGTCCGGGAAACTCCTGAAATCTGAAGAACTGCAAGCAACAACCCGATGAATCGCTCTGGGACTACATCCAGCGCTTCTCGCACAAGTAGAACGAGCTACCCGACATGAGTGACGCTGACGTCATCAACGCCTTCACCTGCGGCATGACTTCCAAGGCCCTCGTCCAAGAGCTTAGATGCAAAAACCCTCGGACGGCCCACGCGCTACTCGACATCGCCACCACCTTCGCCACTGGGGAGGAGGCCGTCCAAGCCAACTTCGACCGAGGCCAGGACAAGGACAAGGAGAAGTCCAAGTCCAACCGCAATCGATCATCGCTCTGATTGACGTTTCGACCATCGGGACGACTGGGCTGGCGGAAGCTCAAGCAGTTAGAAACCCAAGAAGGGTCGGTAGCATGACGACGAGTTCATGGGCGTCACCGAATGATGACCCCGACCCCAAGCCAAGGCTCCGCCTAAGCACGACAACTACTTCGATAAAATTCTTGACAAGCCATGTCCGAACCACTCCACTCCGGTCTAGCACCTCTACAAGGATTGCCGGCTCATGCAGTACTTCCTGAAGGGCCACCTTCAGGTCCAACCACGCCAACCTCAACGATCGACCCTTCGGAGAAGGGTGCTGAGGAGAACGTCGACCCCGCCTTTCCCGAGCCTGAAGGTTGCCTCATGATTTTTGGAGGGATGTGGGCTTATGAGCCTCGGCGTCGCCAGAAGCTGTTATGGAGAGAAGTCAACATCGCCGACCCCGCTGTACCGTTCTACCTCATGTGGTTGGAGGCGCCCATCACCTTCGACAGATCTGACCACCCCGACCGAGTGCCTCAGCTGAGGCGTCTTCCTCTGGTGCTTGACCCCATCATCAGCAACACACGCCTCACCAAAGTCTTCATGGACGGCGGCAGTGCTCTGAACATCCTATACATCAATACCTTCAACGCCATGAAGTTGTCACGGTCGGACCTCTGATCGAGTCACGCTCCATTCCACGAGGTGATCCAGGGGGCCACGCCGTTCCCATGGGTCAGATCGACTTTCTAGTCACCTTCGGTGACCGCAATAATTTTAGGACCAAGACGCTCACCTTTGAGGTGGTTGACATCGCCGGAACCTACCACGCCATCCTTGGCCGACCCTGCTACACCAAGTTCATGGTCGTCCCCAACTACGTCTACCTCAAGCTAAAGATGCCGGGTCCCAAAGGCATCATCACCGTGGCATCACACATCAATCATGATGTGTACGTGGTTTCTGATCTTCTGTCAGGTCGTGATAACTCTTGATTTAGTGGAGATGTGACACATAATCGATCCGGCCTCAAATCAACACGATTCAAACCCCGCAATCTCAGCACCACTTCTCCTTTGGTTATCAACCGCGGGCACATGATTGACCTCGCCCAGAAGGCTAATCTTGGCCTGTGAATCGAAGAACACAAGCAAGAACATGGAAGAACGCAACTCAATTGCAAAATCTGAAATAAACATGAAGTTAGGAAACCAACAAACCGTCAAACAATGAAACGGTTTGATAACACAAGAAAACTAATCAAAACCTATCTCAAATGATGGCGGCCACTGTTGATATAGAGGTTGGGACGTCTTTAAGGGGAAACATAATGCTAGTGGGCCTAGAAAAGATACACGGCCCAAATGCCAAATGATAGTGTCGCAGTACCAGGGCATTTCTAGATGTCATCTCGTTTCAGTGATTTTTGGATATCTAGGAAGTATTTTCGCACGGGATTAGATCTGTTGGAAATCTTATCTCCTTAACTTTCCATACATATCAAGTAACATCCAAAACGGAGCTCGTATGAGACCGGAGCATCCGTTTATTGCAGGCTGCTCCTGGAGTCCGAGTCAGACTCGAACTCGAGTTGTTTGGATCTCCTCCAAGGTCAAACAGGCGATGCTGATCTTCAGCATCTTCAAGTCCTTCTTCACGCTTGCCTTGACCCTCTCCAGTGTTCTTAATCTTGATAAAGTCATTAGGTAGTAGTCTATTCTCAAAGGAAGGAAGACATGTGTTTAGAAATGAGCTCACCTCTAATCTCAACAATCGTGCGTGAGTTTCATCAATACTAATTTGAGGAGTCTTGTGTGTGTCCTCATCATCCTCCCCTTCTTGTTTTGGAGTCGTTCTCGACTCAGTTCATTGTCGGGACCTCAACTCCACCATACCCGACATCCTGCATGAAAAGGTGTAGGCCACGAAGGTATTTGAATGCAATCACTTGGTGGCTGAAATATCCTTATAAGGCTCTTGCCTGTGAGCAAGAAACCTTCGAGCTGGCCCTCGCTCTCTTGGGGTTGGTCGAGCTGGAAGAGATCCGCAAGTCCAAAGGGTCGGCTCCGACTCTGACCCTCAACTCCGAGCCATCAACCTCTATGTCCTTCGAGCCAGACAGTGACTCCCAGGAGATCATCCCCGACCCATCCAACCCCACCAAGAAGGCCAGGGTCGAGACGGCGCTCTCCGAGAAATAGGAAATGCACTCAACGACTTCCTCGTCCGGAATCGAGACATCTTCGCTTGGGCACCCTCTGATATGCCGGGCATCTCGAAGGAGGTCTTCGAGCACTCCCTCAACATCAAGCCTGGATCCCGACCCGTGCACCAACGACTTCGACGCTTCGATTATGAGAGGAAGAAGGCCACAGGGGAATAAATTACTAAGCTGCTTGATGCTAAGTTCATTCGTGAGGTCTACCACCCTGAGTGGCTAGCCAACCCTGTAATGGTCAAGAAAAAGAATGAAAAATGGAGGATGTGCGTTGATTATATGAGTCTCAACAAGGCATTCTCAAAGGATCCGTTTTCTTTGCCGTGCATAGATCAGGTGGTTGATTCCACCGCTGGCTGTGAGACCCTTAGTTTTCTCGATGCGTACTCCGGGTACCGTCAGATTTCTATGCGAGGTTTCAACCAGCCCGCACGTCCTTCATTACTCCGTTCGGCTCCTTCTGCTACGTCACGATACCGTTGGGGCTTAAGAATGCCGGCGCGACCTATCAGCGCTGCATGCAAAAATGCTTTCACGACCAACTGGGTCGGAACCTTGAAGTCGACGTCGACAATATCATTATCAAGACCCAGAAGATCGACAGCCTCATCACCGACCTAGAGGAGACCTTCGTCAACCTTCGACGGTACCGCGTCAAGGTCAACCCCGAAAAGTGCGTCTTCGGCGTCCCCTTCGGCAAGCTGCTTGGGTTCGTCATCTCCGGGCGTGGCATCGAAGCCAATCCCGAGAAGATAGCCGCGATCCTGAATCTCAGCCCCGTCAAGAACGTCAAAGGGGTCCAGAGGCTCATTGGGTGCCTCGCGGCCCTCAGCCGCTTCATCTCCTAACTCGGTGAGAAGGCAATGCCTTTTTACCGACTGTTGTGCAAGTTCGACCATTTCACCTGGACCACCGAGGCCTAGGAAGCATTTGATCACTTGAAGACCTTGCTGTCCACACCGCCGATCCTTGCTTCGCTGACCATGATGCAGTCCTGCTCCTTTACATCTCCGCCACTTCCAAGGTGGTCGGCACTGTTCTCGTTGTCGAACGCTCGGAGGAGGGTCGGGCTCTAAAAGTCCAGTGGCCTGTTTACTTCATCAGCGAGGTCCTCGTCGACGCCAAAACCCGCTACACGCAAGTGGAGAAACTAATCTACGCCGCCCTCATCACCAAGCGGAAACTACGTCATTACTTCGACAGCCACTCCGTCCGAGTGGTCACTAGCTTTCCACTCGGGGAGGTCATCACCAATAATGATGCGGTCAGACGAATTGCCACGTGGGCAATGGAGCTCATGGGCCACATCATCACCTACGTTCCACGCCCATCAAGTCTCAAGTTCTTACCGACTTCATCACCGAATGGACCGAGGCCCAGGAGCAGTCGACTTCTGCCGGCCTCGAGCACTGTACCATGTTCTTCGACGGCTCTTGCATGCTTCGAGGCTCAGGGCCAGGCGTCGTCCTCATCTCTCCGAAAGACGACAAGTTCCGCTATGTGCTCCAGATTCATTTTTGTGCCTCAAACAATGTCGTCGAATACGAAGCCATTCTTCACGATCTGCGAATGGCAATCACCTTCGACGTCTGACGGCTCTACGTTAAGGGCGACTCCGAGCTCATTGTAAATCAAGTCATGAAAGCCTTGAGCTGCCGTGATCCGAAGATGGAAGCTTATTGCCAAGAAGTTCGCAAACTCGAAGACAAGTTCGATAGGCTCGAGCTCCACCATGTTTTACGCCGCGACAACGAAGCAGCCGACTACCTCGCTAAGATGGCCTCAGGTCGGGATCCCATACCCGACGATGTCTTCCTCGAAGTCCTCACCGAGTCAACCATCAAGATAATTAAGACTATACCGACCCTTTGCCCGATGCCCCAGTCGGCAAGCCAGATCCGACCCCTGAGTTGGAGGTTATGGCCATCATTATCGACTGGTCCCAAGATATCTTTGCCTTCCTCCAAGATGGCACGCTCCCAGCCGACACCAACGAAGCCCGAAGCATCTCCCGACGGGCCAAAGCCTGTACCATCATCAACGATGAACTCTACAAGTGAACCACAAGCGGTGTTCTTCAACGCTGCATCTCTCGAGAGGAAGGTCGGCACATCCTCGACGACATTCACTCGGGAACTTGCGGGCACCACGCCGCCTCAAGGACCCTGTGGGAAAAGCTTTCCGCTAGGGATTTTACTGGCCTACAGCGGTTGCCGACGCCAAGCAGTTGGTCCACACCTGCCGAGGGTGCTAGTACTACGCTCGGCAGACCCACCTGTCGGCCCAGGAACTTCAAACAATTCCAATCACATGGCCCTTCGTGGTATGTGGTCTCGACATCCTTGGGCCTTTCCGAATAGCGCCCGAGGGCTTCACCCACCTCTTCGTTGCCGTTGACAAGTTCACCAAATGGATTGAAGCCAAACCAGTGCCTTCTATCAGGGCCGGGCGAGCGGTTGAATTCTTCTGCGACATCATCTGCCGCTTCGGGGTCCTGAACTCCACCATCACCGACAACGGCGCGCAATTCACCGGTCGGCAGTTTCACGAATTCTGTGAGGAATACCACATCCAACTCGACTTCGCATCCATGGCCCATCTGAGGACCAATGGGCAGGTAGAACGCACCAAAGGCATGGTGCTCCAGGGGATTTAACCCCGAATCTACGACTACGTCAAGAATGCAGCCGGCCGGTGGGCCCAAGAACTCCCCTCCGTGCTTTGGAGCTTGCGGATGACCCCCAACCAGACGACGGGCTTCACCCCATTCTTCAAGGCATTCGGCGCCGAAGCCGTTCTACCGACCGACATCACTACAATTCCCCGCGAGTCTGGGTCTACAATGAAGAAGCGTCAGAGGCAGCACAGCAAGGTGCTCTAGACCAACTCGACAAAGCACGCGACATCGCCATCCTGCTGTCGGCCAAGTATCAGCAAAGTCTTCGTCGGCTACACGCTCGGCGGATTAAGGGTCGGGCATTCAACGTCAGCGACCTAGTCCTGAAGAGAGCCCAAAGTAAAGCTAGCAAGCACAAGTTGTCACCTTCCTGGGAAGGGCCCTTTGTAATCAAGAGAGTTCTAAGGCCCGGCGCCTACAAGTCGGCGACCAAGAGTGGCGAAGAGGTCCAAAATGCTTCGAAGATTGAAAACTTGTGTCGTTTCTATTCATAATAAAATCAAATAAGTATTCTTGAGCAAATCTTGTCTCTTTCTATTCTGGTGATGCGCGGTCGAAAGATCGACCCCCCGCCGCCCGGGGGCTATCTGGGTGTCCCCTGCGACATGTTCACCGACCCCTGCGATAAGTACGTTGGGTCCCACAGTGCAGGCCCCGAGGCCTCCCACTCGGTCGTCGGTCCGCGCAAGATTCGAAGTAACATCCCGACCCGCGCTGGAGAGAACTCCGTAAGTTCCCACGGGTCGGCGTGATTTAACAACAGCGTTGCGGATCGACCCCATCATTTTTGCTCTCAGGCTCCGCGCCTCTCGTTTTCGCTCACAGGCTCTGCGTCTCGTTCTCGTTCTAAGGCTCTGGCCTGACCCAAGCAAGCTTCGAAGTTAAATCTCGACCCGCGCTGGCGAGAACTCCGAAAGTTCCCCCAGGTCGGTGTGATTTAACTAAGAACGGCGTTGCGGACCGACCTCGTCGTTCTTAGGCTCCGCACTTCTCGCTTTCGTTCTTAGGCCCTGGCCTCGTTTCTTGGGAGTCTTTACCTCTCGACCTGCGTCGTGCGTGCTTGCGACCCTTGAACGTGGGAAATAAATTCTATGTGCTAGCGTTCGAGTCTTTCCTCACGGCTAACGATTGACGACCCAAGGTTGGTGACGCCCCAAGGCTGTATTGAGTCCGACACTCAACCCTACGGACTATACCCGACTTGGTTGCTCGATCAACATCCAATGGATGACGAAAAACGCAAAGTTGCAAAGAAGGTTACATAACATGAGCAAGGGTCGAATTAAAGTTCACTACCAATATTTAACATAAGATGTCCAAGTACATCACAAAAGTTATTACAGAAAAAACCAAAAGAAGACCTAAATCTATGGATTTTGGGGCGGTGGCGGAGGATCCAAGGGTGAGGTCGGTATCGAGCCGAACCTATCCTGCACAAAGTTCTTCGACTAGAAGGCGGTGTAGAGATCCACTGCCCGGGGCCGCACATCCTCTGTCAGCTGCGTGATCTTCGCCTTCGGTATATCAGCGGCGAAGCTCTAGGAAACACGCACAAGCTCGATGTCTGGGTAGTGCGACATCACCTGCGCCAATGCCAGTGTCGCCCCATCTTGAAGGGCGCCTGTCAGCGCGGCGGCGATCAGCCCGAAGAGGTACCCCATCACGTACCTGGCATACTCCACCGAGACCTTGGCGTCTCGCAGCCCGACAAAGATGTAAAGATGTTCCGAAACATGCGGCGCACGTCCGCCATCACATCCCGGAGAGTGCCAGTCGCGGCTGCAAAATTAAACGAAGATAAGTAGTCGACCCCACGTTGACCCTTCAACAAACATGATCTACAAACATACATACCGTTGTGCTCCTCTATGGCCACGCTGGTGGCGGTCTGCGCATCCTCAACCTCCAGCCGCGCGCAGGCTATGTCCGGGTCGGCAGACAGACGCAAGTCCTTCAGCTCCTCGGTGAGCTTCACGACCTCGTCCACCGCGACCACGAGCTTCGCCCGCTGGTTGTGCTCTAGACAAACCAATCGACTTCAACCTTCCCATTCCTAAGGGAAAAAGGAGGTTGGGAACAGAATTGGGAGTGCGATACTTACAAACACTGGCGAACTGCACTTTCACAAGATCAGAGGCGTACTTCTTCTTATCCTCCCGAGCCACTTGGGCTTCTGCTCAGGCAGCCCGGGCGTCCTCCCGTGCCGCCGAGGCCTCATCCCGAGCGGCCTTGGTCTCTTCCTGCACGGCTTTGGCCTCGCGGTGGAGCTGGTGAGCTTGCTCGACGACGTCTCTCGGCCAGCCTGAGCCCGGTCCAGCGCCACGCGAAGGGACTCCACCTCAGCCTGTCTGGAGCACAATCCTCTGCAGAAACATGCCTTAGTACCGCAAATGAAAAGGTCAGAACCTGTGAAATTTCAAATTATTACAACTAACCAGCGATTCGAGCACGGCCGGGTTGTCAAAGATGTCGCGACCCACGGCCAGCCTCTTGAGCCCTTTGTTCAAGCTCTCGCCAACCTCATGGATGATGTCCCGGACATCCCCCATCCGGGTGTCGTAGTGATACATGGCTCGCGCCGACGCCTCACACGACGGAGGATCCTGCACCACTCGCTGCTCTGAGGCCGAAGCCCCAAAACAACTGACAACGGCCGCCGCTGCGACGGCCGTCTCTGTGGCTGCGACGGCCACCTCCGCCGTTTCTTCGTCGACCGCCGCCGTCGGTCCTGCGGACGTGGCGGCCAGAGACAACACTTGGCCGCCTACACTGACCGCTGTCCTCGGCTCCGCGAAAAAGGCAGCCGGGGACGACACTTGGTCGCCTCCCTTGACTGCCATCTCATCACCCTCTCAGCACCTGCGACCAAGGGGGACGGGATCACCACCTCCTCCGCATCCTCTTCTCGACCCTTGGCATCTGTACCCTAGGGGGGAGGCTGCAGGCCTTTCGCAACCACCGCCGCCCCCTGACCCTCGGTAGGGGCCAAGGGAGGCTACGCAACCTCTTCTTCAACCACCGACGCGACGGCCGGTGGGTCCTGCTGCTGGGGACTTGGACACGGTGAGGCAACGGAGCGCCCGCTGCTGCCACCGCCGCGGGGTCCAACCTCTCTCCACTGACTTGCAGCGCGCCACCCGCCGCGGTAGCAGGGGCAACAGCCACCCAACGTGATGAGCCCTCCTGGCCTCGGCCTACCAGAGGACCTCTTGTGCGACCTCTTCCTAGAGCAGCTCGAGCCGGTGCCCCTAGCAGGCCGGGAAGCTGCAGCTGATGATCCCGACGCTACACAGGCGACCGTCGGAGGTTGACCCGCCACTGGAGATGTCGGCGCCGGAGGAGAAGGGGCACCCGATGGCACCACCGTCAGAACACGCGAAGAGGACCCGCCCACCTAAATCGACACGCATAGCAAGTTCAACCAACAGCTATAATCGTCGCGCTACCAGTGACAAAGGCTGCGGAAGAAATCAACTTACCAAACGAGCACACAGGGACTCTGGCCTTCTCGTGAGGGCCGCCTCCTCGTATCCTTCTAACATGCGGGCGACGCGACCCGCGATGTCATCATCTGACAGCTCCTCTCCAACCACTAGACACGTGGAGTCTTGGGCGCCGGTGTACTCATGCATCTCCCGCTTGCGCTGTTGGAGCGGGAGCACACGACGACCGACAAAGACGACAGCCACCTTGATGGCCGACAGACCGGCCGCTCGAACTGCCTGATCCGGTCATGGTAAGGGGCCAGTGCCAGCACCTCCTCGTCCGACGGCGGGGAAGTCTACGAGTCGACGGTCGTGGTGGTCTCGTCAAGGTATGCCGGGAGACAAGGAGTGATATTGGTGGCGTAAATCCAATTGTCGTCCTAGCCCTTCAACGACTTCCTCAGGGGGATGTCAAGGTACTCCCCCAACCGCGTGCTCTGGAGGCAGATGTAAGCGCATCCGTAGCGTCGGCTATTGCGTGCACCGCCCAGCCACGTCACGTTATAGAAATACTTCCACAACTAGGCATGCGGAGCAATCCCAAGGAAGGCCTCACAAAACTTGATGACGAGCGCAATGTGGAGCACCCCGTTCGGGTTGAGGTGATGGAGGCAGACTTGGTAGTAGGCGAGGAGCTCACAGACGAATCGGCAACTCGGAAGCCTGAGCCTGCGGTCGTGGAAGGACAGGAAGGAGACAATCTCGCCAGGCACGGGGGCCGAAACCTGCAGCTGCGCTACCGGCCTCCAGCTGATGATGTCCTGCTTCTGGAGGAACCCCTTCTCCACGCGGTCCCCCAGGATGTCGTCGCACATGGCGGATGCCTTCCACTCGGAGGCCATGGCTTCCGCGACGACGGCAATGGCGAACGGTGAAGTGAACGAGAGCAGCGAGAGCAAAGGGCTCAAGAAAGAGCAGGAGTGCGAGGAGGACCAAGGCAAAGGCAAAATGGCAAAGGTGGGTTTCCAAACCCTCCCTGGCTGCCTTTATAGCTGAGGGAGGCGGAGATTCCGTCCCCACAATTCTCGGGACACGATGATACATCACGGGGTCCAGATCTTCACGACGTAGGATGATCACCAGATAACTTGCTTCAAAGAAGCCAAGATAACTTGCTGCAAGCAGCGATAACTAGTGCAACCTGACAAAAAAAACTCGAAGCCAACCACCGTCTTTAACTGGTAACCTGAATCGAGGATTCGCCCGACCACACTCTCAAGGAACCATCCAACACAGCCTACAATCAATCGAGAAAACCTCGAAGGGAGCAGGAGCACCAATTGGGAAGCCGCCGCTGCTGTAATCCCGTGAAGGAAATCATAAGAGCAAAGGGGTAGAGATCAACTGTCAAAGGTTTGTTAGCACACAGCTGAACAAAGGGATTGTGTATTTTGTTTATCAAAAGTCTCCTATTGCTATGAGGCAATGGGGTATTTATACTAGGAACAGTCCTCCTAGATAGGTGTAAACACGAAATGAAAAAGATAAGATAGACTATGTGAAAGGGCCTCCACGAAATGGCTCCGAGTTGTTCCCGCGTGGCTGTTGGTCTTCTGCGCAGTCTTCGGTGTTTTGTCAATAACTCCACCTTGGAAAGTCCAAAAGATGTGCCATCAGTTGCATTGGAAAATTAACTTGAGAAGTTTTCACACCATGTGAAGCATACACCACGAAATAATGTAGAATGGTACAGTTTTGCATGGGAAGTTGAATGTTTGGTAGACTGTTGACCTTCTGACCTGTTTTCACTAAAACTGGTCGGCTCTCACAATGGAAATTCCAAACAGCTGGGCTCTCGTGCATTGAAAACTAGACTTAATAAGCCTTCCAAAATGTCCTCATGGACCTCATAGCCTTTGGAAATCAAGAGTTATGGTATTTTCTTTCGAACTGTTATGCTGGACTGGTCTGGTTCGAGTGTGGTCCTTCTTTGTAGTCATCTCTTTGTATGTTCCTGTCATCCTTCTTGGTGAACCTAAGCAATAACAATGTACACGACTTAGGCAGTATATAATTGTCAATAATATTAAAATGATTCTCACAAAGTAGCGCGTTCACCTCTTGTTGTAGCTTCTTTGCTCGACTATGTGTAATCGGTCCATTAATGATTTGGGCTGGTGTCGATGTAGGTGAGACTTGAGTTGGTGTAGCTTGATTTGGCATCTTGCTTGATAGTGTGGTCATATCACATGATCCCACGAAGCGACAGGGAGTTACTCTCGTGTTATGATGGGCACCCAAACCGTCGGGCACCAGTAATTTTCGTACCCCACCCACTGACGGGTGGGCCCGGCGCAAAGCCCTCGTTACGACCGCCGATCAAAGTGACGTCAGCACGCCTGTGCGAATCTGCTTGGCGCAATAATCACCTAGCTTCGCCAGACGGATGTGACATGCATGCATGGACTGCGGCACAGGACGGTGTTCTAGCTTTCAAGAACCATTCACCACGCCCTACGTGGCCACATCGAGAGCCCATACCCGAGCGTCGGGGCGCCCAATGGTCCGCACTCCAAACTATATACCGACGGCCTTCGCAACCCACTCGCTGATGGGTGGTGGGCCAGGGGCAAACTCTGGTTGCCTTTGCCAGTCAAAATGACGTCAGCCTGGCTGAGCATGCCCGCCAGGCGTAGTAATTGCCTGGCTAGCGCCAGACGGACAAGACATGCATGCACGAGCCGCCGCGCGGGGTGACGTTTCAAATTTTTAAAACCAATAAGCGTCCTCCACATGGACGCGACGGACCAAACCTGTACTATGGGGTAGTCATGGGTCGGCCACCAAGTCGTTCGGTTCGACCCCTATCCTTAAGCGCTGATCACGGATAATGGCCAATCTGCTGGACTAGGTGCAAGTGCTGATCACGAACATATGACTGGTCCGACATGTCCGTTCTAGGCACTTAATACAAATCTGACCACGAACGCAGCCGGTCCCGACTCGATGATCGGAGAATTCAAGTCCCGCCTGATCAACTCGAATAGTTCAAGAGCGAAAGGCATTCGAATCGAGAATTTTTTATCAGACCCCCTAACCGACCCTACGGATCACCCGAGGGCTCGGGGGCTACACCCTACGGGCCCGCTCGCGCGCGCCTGCAGGATCGATTACGACACTACGACTGCAATAACGTATCAGACCCCCCTACCGACCCTCCGGCTCGCCGGAGGCCTCGGAGGCTATGACTTACGGGCGCGCTCGCGCGCCCCCATAGGACCGACCTAGAGGGCTAGGAGGAAGATTCTCACAAAGTTTTCGCCAAGCCCAACCCAGATGGTCGGGCGTACCCAAGGACGAAGGCCATCCCGACCCCCGTGGGTCGGAGCCTACCTAACGACAAAGCTTGGCCGCCCGATGGCCAAGTAATCGACTTACTTTCTCACCCAAGGGTCGGGCGACCAACCCGCGACAAGGCCACTGCTAGTAAAGAGATTCCTGACGACTATACAAAGGAGGCAGGGACGTAAAGCAAACGGTAAAGCAGCCTCTGTCTTCCTTAGCGCTGAACAGGTGACAGGCGAAGGACGCTGGCGGTTACAAGAGGACCGTCGGGCGCTAGGGAATCACCAGAGGATTGTTCTCGAAGATGTCGTTGGCCCCACTCGTCGGAGGAAGCTCATTTCCGTGAGAGCCATGTTTCGTTGCGGCCCCCACTCGTCAGGGAGCCGCCCGTATTACCCCACTTTGTAACTCGGTCCAGCCTCTATATAAAGGCCCGTTGGGGACCCCCGTACAACACGAGACACAAAGATTACGAGATTAGGAGATTACGATACACATCCACAAAGGCGCGCTAGGGACTCTGCTCGTGCAAGATCCCTTCCGGCATTGTAACCCACTCGATCGTACATGCCAGGTTATGTTCTTGAGTCCTTCATGGTTTAGGTCACATGGATTAGGAAGAAGCGCACCATACCCCCTCCGATCGTATAAAATCGTACAATGCCGGTGTATGGAACACCGACACTTATCCCCCCCGAAAAGCAGCCCTCCGACCATAAATTGCCCACCAAAGCTTCTCCTCAATTCCTTGCCTCACTCCCCTCTCCCAATTTCAACAAATTTTGGAATTTCAGAAGCGGCGCCCTTCTTCCCGAAGTCCAGCCGCCGTCGAAATTCTCCGTCACCGGTGAACAGCTCACCTTCAAGCCTCGCATACACCATCCTTGAAACTCCCTTTACCCCTAAGACCCATCAGTTTCGGCGGAATACGATCGTGGTCAGCGCGGCACCACGCCTCCCGGTGTTGGGCAACCCCACATTGAGACTCGCTGACTTCCACGCTCTCTCCTCCGGCTGAACCGGCTCTTCCCCGTCCATCTAGCGCCTTCGCCGCCGCCGTGGTGCACAGCGAAGCCGTGGACCAGAGTCGAAGGCCGGTCCACGGGTGGTGGACGCAGCCGCACGGTCCATGCGCCTCTCTCTCTGTAAATCCCTCTCCTCTTTGCAAAAAAAAAACCCTCCGAGCTTTAAAACGTTTGATGTTAGTCCAGTGCTTCTCCACCTCGGTCCTGCAGGTCAGCCTCTATAGGTCCACATTGAGTCTTGGCCCCACATGTCAGGTACTCATAAACGCTGGCCCCACTTGTCATTGTATAGAGGTGTTTTGCTACACACAGATGTCCTGTGTCCACATAAATCTATTATTCGCACATTTCACCATACAAAAAATTCCTCAAAATACTAGAAAATCCCGAGTTTGCACCTAAACACTTGTACTTCTGTAAATTATATTTTTAGCTTTATAAATTTTACAGAAAAATCCTTGATCCTTTTATTAATTCTAATTAAGTTCCTATATCTCCATACACCTTCAAACGACCATAACTTCTTGACTCTGAGCCCCACCTTGTCAAACTATCAAACCATCAACCAATCTTTAATCATCCTGGTTCTATTAATGATTTGTTTTATTGGAGTTTACTTGATTTAATTGCTTTGGAATCCTTTTAGTTTTTATCAATTTTAACACAAGTCCTTTATTCTTAAGCATGCTTTAATATGGATGTCACATATTATCTTCATAGTTTAATTATAAAAATAAAGTACTCGTTAAATTGCTAATCATCACATAATTAGTATCACGAGCCACTTATTACACTAGTAATGTAAGTATAAAGATAAAATAGGTGGTTAATTGTTAATTGCTAGTAAACACATGGTAGCGCACTGCCTTAGCATACATGAACATGCGTGCCACCTGTTATATTAGTAGCAGAGATAAAATTAGGTAATAAATAATTAATTGTTAGTTAGCGCATATCTGTATCTCTGCATATGCATGCATGAAATAATACGCCATTCACATATTAGACAACAACAACAACAACTGCTACTACTACCCTAACAACTGGTCGATAAATTGCAGCAAAAAAGTATCTAGTAGGGAATAATTTTGATACGACACCCTAGCACCTAGCACTTTATCTCCTCATCGTATGCTTTTATAAAGGTTCACACTTGTATACAAGCACTAGTAGCACAAAGCGCACAACAAGGTATACACACATTGCATTCCAAATTTATCTACGAGATAGCGCACTGAGCCCTATAGACTTCCATGCATCATATAGAGGACCCTTCACATAATAATAACTTCACATAATAATCATTGCATCATGCATACCTTTTTATCATCGATTCTACTCCTAGAGTTTGGTTGGTTCTTATTCTGAGTTTTTGATCTTAATTGCTTCTTCTTGAGCTTTATTTCTTTTGTGGTAGTTTTATTAGGCGTGCTTACCGTGTAGAAAACACTGAGTTTGAGGAAGAGGCAGAGTTCGAAGAAAAGCCCGAAGACCCGGTCGTCAAGACCAAGCTTCAAGACTTGGACTTCGAGGAAGAAGACTGGAACTTCGAGGGTTAAGTAAAACGAGCTCTAACTCCTTGACCATGTTTATCCTATGTTTTGCAATGCTCCTATATGACCGTATTACTTGTCATCAGCTTATTTTTACTATTTTAAAATGTTGAGTAGTTAATGTCCTAATTGTGATTGCTATGAATGCTTATGACGAATATAAGTCAATTAAGTACTTTAATTCCTTTCATGCCCTGTTTGAACACTTGTCCTTGTTATCCCTAGGTTACCATCATTAAGTAATTAGTGATTGGTTTTAATCCTTGTTACTAGAAAGCTTAGGAACTCTGATGTCGCGATGCTCCGCATCACCACACCCTCTTATACATATATATATACATACATCTCTTTATTATAAAATGAGTTAATAGGAGTTTGGTGGTGTGAGTAAAATAAAGTGGGATGGGTGGTAGAACAACTAGTGGTAGGTGAAGAGGAATATGTGTTTCCAGTTGGGGGCGAGGCTTGTGCTATGTGCTTGGTGATTAGCTGTGGGCATGTGGATTAGCTGTGCCTGTTGGTATCCACCTTCCGTGGATGGAAGTGCTCGCCCTTGCTACATAAGGAGCATTTTGTTGGACCTCAACTTGGTGATTTACATGCGACCACAGAGCCTGTTATGGGCAGGACTTATCCTGCTCCTTGGCATTTCTACTTGAGCCACTTGGAGGCTAGTTGGGCACTGGAGTTCAAGGTTGGACATGTGGTGATGATTGTAGCCGTAGGGTTCACTAAAGGCTTCGCATTTTGGAGTTGTAGCCCTTGATCACTTCCTAGGTGGGCTTGCGGGGATGGACGGAGGAGGTGAGGTGAGCAGCATGTCACTCCTATGATCTAAAGTTCGTGGCCTGTGGGTAAAGTGTACAACTTTTGTACAGTGTAAAATCTTTTTGGGTGGTCCGTTGTCATTGGTTATGACACACCTTTATCTTGAGCTTCGATGATTAGTCTCTCCATATCTTTGATGTGTGAGTGGGTGGTAATTGCCCGTGTTTTCGAAGTGTTGGCTAAGTGCCGGGTTGTTATGACCCTGTGTCGAAAGGCCCATTAAAATGTGGCAACTAACGGGATTGATGAACATCTCCCCCAGGTCCAACCAACTAAAATATAGACAATATAGGAGTTGTTTTCCTCCGATTTGAAAATCTCCTGTAGTGAACCCTGCATAAAATTGGCTTGTTGCAAAATAAACCATAAGCTTTAACCCTTGCTATAACCAGATATGCATATAATAATCCCTTATTTAGTGTTAGGGCTTGCTGGGTACCTTATGTACTCACTCGTTTACATTCATGGTTTTAGAAGGAGAAGACTGCTTAAGGCGACGACGTGCTAGGTTTCGGTTTTGCTCTCAAGACTACTTGTGCAGTTCATTGTTGTTTCCGCTGTCTGCTTCGCCACGAGTTGGTATCATGGTTTGGACAATAGTAGTCCGACGTGTAGCCACTAAAAGTTTTGTGTCAAGTATTTTGTATTTTAATCGAAGTAATGCTTTTGTATAACATTCTATTGTAATTACGCATATCGGCAACTGATCCAGGGACTGATACATGTTGTTCAGTATATGTCAGAAATGGGGTACGACAAAGTGGTATTAGGGCAATACTTGACCGTGGGATGAAACCCTAAGGATTAACTGCACCCATATTGCATAATTTATAGTATAAAATCTCTTTGTGAAAATTCCCTTCTCTTAAATCTTTTAAAATCTCCTCTCGATCCCTCTGCGCAATATCGAGAACATGAAGAAGTCCACAAAAACACCCTGACACCGGATGGACAACTGAATCAACCCAACCTGAGAAACCTTTAGAAGCCCTCGAAGATTTGAGTTAGTAAAGGAACATCTGATGTGAGTAAAACTAAAAAGTTTGGAAAACAATCTACCATACCAGCCTCCACCTTCGCAGGCCTGTGCAAGATTGGATATTGTTGGTTAGACCCTAAATAAGTGGGGTAGGGTAATACCAAGTTGCAAGCTTATTTGGATTGAGTAATGAGATATCTATGGATATTTATATTAGTTGAGAATGGGAAACCTGAAGTCGATGGAGTACCATGGATACAAGAATACATTCCCCAATAGTGTCTGTTAGAAGTTATCTAATCAAGCCTGATCAGCGTGAATCTGAAGCATGACCCTTTTTATCTGACCTTAGCTAGGAAATCCCCAGATTAGTCGCAATAAGATCAAAGAAAACGATAGTCGACCTCATCCCAAAATCATGGCCTATGTTTATAGACCGTTTACACATAACAACTCCAACCGATAAATTGCGTTGCTTGTGTGAATTTGCCTTTCTTTTGGTTCTTTGCTTGACTGTTTGCTTGCTCCTAATTTAACTTGAACATCATTTATAATGACAAGAGAAATTAATAATAGACGAGCCTAAAGCCCTTTTCTCCCACCAGCGTTCAAGGTTGCCGCCCAAGTCAGGATATGTCAATGAAGAAGAGTGAATGCTCCCCAAGAGCAACAGTCTAGTTAGAGAGGAAGCTCAGACATAGAAGTTAATGATGAGCACGAAGCAAATCAATCTACTGAAGAAGGCAATCAGGTAGATGGTGCAATTAATAATAGCAGTGATAAGGAGACACTGCAACTACCACCTCAGCTTGCTCTTCTAGTAGAAGTGATGACAAACCATAATCAACTTTTGATCACCCAGAGTCAGCTTATGCAAGAGATGGTCCAAGAGATGCGCAATATCCATAACGATAGACCACAGACCCAATCCAAGGTAACTGAGTTCATGATGCTTAGAACATCGGCGTATGATAACACAGAAGAAGATCCCTTAGCTGCAGATGATTGGCTTAGAAATATCAGTGAAAAGCTTAATGTAATTGCTGCTAACGACCATGAAAAAGTGATATTTACCGCCCACCAAGTAGTTAGAGCTGCTGGAGAATGGTGGGCTCAAACATGTTCAACCAAGTTCTTACATATTCTTACCAAACCAGCGGGTGACTTGCAACCAACAGCGATTGGTGGAGCGATTGCCAAATACCCAGACACTATTTTATTTATATAAATCTATGGAGCTAGGGCAGTTCCAGTTTGTATTAAGGATTAGTACAATCAATTTAGCAAATAAAAAGTTGAATAAGTGTTCAACGATGGTACAATGCTGGTCCTATGTTAAACCATGCTAGAGATGCAAGACTAGATACAAAGATAGTCACACAAAAGACACAAAAAGCTCCGTACAACAACAACTACAACTCAAATGACGACTACAACTACAACTAACCCTAATGACAGAACTACAACACAAACAACAACTACAACAACAAAAAGCAACAAACAACGAAACTGTTTATAACAGATGAAAACTAATCAAAATCTAACCCTAATGACGGTAGCTACTGATTATATAGAGTTTAATATGACCTTAGGGGAAAACCCTAATACTAATGGGCCTAGAAAAGATACACGGCCCAAAGGCCAAAAGATAGTGTAGCAGCATCTGAGGCAGTTTCTAGATGTCATCTTATTTTAACGATTCCCGCTGATTTCTATCAAATTTGGAGATGAGACTGGCTCCATTGGAAAGGTTATCTTTTTAGTTTTCTAACCATATCTAGAACGTCCAAAACAGATCCCGTATGCGACCTAGGCGTCCGTTTTATTGCGGACTGCTCCTGGAACTCGGGGGCAATTCAATTACGAGTTGGATTGACTCTCCTCCGGGGTCAAATGTGTCTTGCTGGTCTTGAGCATACCCAAATCCTTCTCCATGCTTTCTTTGATCCTCTCTAATGTTTGTAATCATAATAAAATCATTAGGTAGCCATCTATTCTCAAAGGAAGGAAGATTTGGAATGAGCTCACCTCTAAATTCAATTGTTGTGCACGAGTTATTGTAGGTGGAGAAGCGTTGTGTGTATCCAATTAAGGGATGTCCTCATCAAAGTTGTTAGTGCTGCTTGACCATCATCTCCTAGGCAGTTAGGGATCAGTGGTTGATGGTAATGTTTCTATTCAATAAAAAAAATGGTTTGAATTTGAAGACATTTGTTAGCTGTTCTCCTCGGCCATATTTTTCGGGGATTTAGACGGCTGCTTGATTAAAATAGAATTCCATGTATAGAAATTCCTAATTGTACAGTTTTGAAAGGTTTTATAAAGTCTCAGTTATTTTAAATTGTTCAAAAAGAGGGTATGGAGAGTGCTTATTTATAGTTGTACATGATTTTGCATGTATGACAGTATGATCATTGAAATGTCAAATGGATCCTTTTCACTGGTTTGTTTCCAATGATTGTTCGAATCGTAAATAGAAAATTATTAAGCATTTTGAAGCAAATAATCGTGACACAACAATTCTAGACCTGGAAACCCCAGTCGTCGGATGCAAATAGAATTTAATTAAATTCAAATGTAACCAGTTCTCTGAACAAAGCGGATGCTACTGTAATACTTGGAAGTCTATAATTTTATTTTAGGATATGTTTCACCTACGATAAAAAAGGCAGCAACATTGAACACAACATATATGCGGCAATGCCACACGAATTTTCTAGTTTATTCTAAATGGGTCACCATACTTAGATGGGCTTGTGCGCTATCGGACCGGCCTGTCACGATTAAGGAATTCTGGACCGTGCCGTGGGCTGAAGTCTGAGCCCATGGACTGGCACGGCATGGCTCGATGATAAAGTGGACCGTGCCAGCCAAAATGAAATGGGCCAAGCTTTTTCATGCCCGTGCCGGGCTGCCCATTTGGCCATCTATAGCCTAACCGAATGGAAATTCTTGCTCTGGCTCAACTTCAAACCTGGCCGAACTGATCTGGTTGGATATGACCGTGTTCGGAGCCATACACAAGGCCTAAATGAACCACAGGCTTCCCACAACTGGATACCCACTGGCATCTCTAGCTTTGATTTTTACGCTCTAGATAGAATAGAAGTATTATTCTATCTCTTTTGCGTCAGCGTGATCAGATTTTGCCGTGTTTTGCTACCTCACTTATCACCAACTTGCTGCTGCCAGAGATAGAATCTAACTAGTCTCCAAGGTGAAATACAGCAATACTCTCTCGATGTTTGCCCAAAGTTTAAACGCCAAGCTGGAATATGCTTCATACCCTGCTAGTTGAAACAATTTTGGAACAAATTTGATTTTGGGGTGTTGAGCTAAGATTAAAACTACACAGCTTCAGGTTTTAGCAACTGACTAAACATTTTCATGTGACACATGAATAGTTTAAAAGTAATGAGACAACGCACATTGCTGAAATGAGTAAGAATATGATTACACATGGATCTTTTAGGGTCTGGAATCAACAGATACTTACTAATATCACAAACACAACTCGACACAACAAAAACACAATATTCCATTATCACATTTACCACTAGAATTTGTCACTGAAAAGCTAAACCAGTCATCTGAATCACCAAGGCAGGGTCGTCATCAAATTCTCCGAGAACATATACTGGTTTGTAAATGCAGGGAAATATTGTTTGGACGCTAATTTTTTCTAGAACATCGTCAAATGGACCGCTGCTAAGGATCACATTTTACTATCACCAGAGTAAGGTTGCGATAAAACAGTTATTTATTCATATTTAAACTTTCTGGATAGGATGTGTAGCTAAAAGGAATTGAATGTTTCAACAGTGCCAACCCTTGATAAACAAATCAATGATCTTAAGTTTAAGCTACCATTAGGTATACATCTAACAAAATTAGCAATATAACATCATAAGATTCAGGTGCCTTCTTGACTTGGAACAACAGACTACAGTGCATTTTTCACAGTATGTCTATCCAACAATGATTAACAAGGTCAATTCATGACCTTGGAAATAAGAGATTTTCATGATTCTATTTAGCAGTTACATTTCTGAGACTCTGACCTTTGTGCTAGTCCTTCCTTGAGGCGCGGCGGCCCCACTCGAACCGACCGTGGCGGACCTGGTCGGGCCCACCTAAATCGTGTTTGGCGTCAACACCGCAGGAACACGAGAAGGGCCAATGCCCCTTTTGCCACGACATCGCAATCACCCAACCAGTCAAGACCACAGCTACACTACGAAGGTTTGACAATTGGAAAGTTGCGAAGGATTGCTTACCAGTGCTCCCGGCTGGCCCTTAGATAACGCCTCCAGCCCGCCGGCCATGTCGGCAGGGATGTCTCCCTCCAGGAGCCGCGACACCAAGACGAAGACTTCTTCCACCGACCGCTCTACTCCAATCACTTCGCGGGCATCATCGAGAGGCCCGGCATAGGAGTGGAGATAGTGAGCCCAAAATTGAAGGGGCTGAACATGACGCTTCACAAATGTTGCAACCAGTCCAGCGCCCATCAGCCCCTCACTCCGAAGCTGCGCGATCCGCTGCAGTAGTGGTTGCGGCGTGCAGGTCCCCACGGCCATTGGCTTCGCGGACCATCAGTCGCGAGACTCGGGGACCTCATCGCGGAATGCCGGCAACTCGGGGACAACATTGTCGAGGTAGAAGCACTCATCGTTCCACCCCTTCAACGACGCCATGAGGGGCACTCGGACGTACTCCTTCGTGCGCATGTCGCGGAGTTGAATCCCGGTGCCCCTGATGCATCGACCACCGCAGCTCTCGGCGGGCAGAAGAAGAATGTGGAAAAAGTACATTCACAATGAGTAGTGGGGAGGGATCCTCAAGTATGCTGGCTCACACAACGTGACGAAGGTGGCAACCTACAGCACCCCATTCGGATTGAGGTGGTGCAGCCCGACGCCGTAGCAGAAGAAAAGGCCGTGGACGAAGTCACCGCATGGGAGTGCGAGCCCACGCTCATGGAAGCTGGTGAAGATAACCACCTGCTGGTCTGGTGGCGTCAACACCTCCTCCCCTCCGGCTGGACGCTAGTTGACGACGAACTTCGGCCAGAGGATGCCCGCCTGAGTGTAGGCATCAAGCTCCTCCTCGCTGGTGCGCGATCTTATCCACTACGCGACCATGGTAAGCACACGATGACAACGAAGATGACGAGCGCAAAGGGAGCAAGCGCAAGGAGATGAAGGTGAGCGGGAGGAAAACAAAGAGCGCAAGGACGAAAGAGGCAATGGATGGCATGGGTTTTGAAATCCCCACTCTGCACCCCTTTTATGGAGATGGTGATCACCCCACGATTCATGACACGACATGGGCATTCTTAGCCAGGTGGGATGCCCGAATCGTCAGGCACCCACGTCCTCGACCTCTGCTCGCTGAAGGGTGGGCCCAAGCGATGAATCGGCACATCCGCCCACCGGATGTGACCCTCACATGTCTGACAATGGCATAAATGCCTGGTGGATGCCTTAGGCACTGCAGGCACAAAACGTCGCATCCAAGTGCTCGTCCAATCAACGTTCCCTTGCCGCCCAATTTCCCTGCTGGAAACCTTTTTCTGCGGTCAAAATTTAATCCACCATCCAAGCGACGTGGTGAGACCGTTCAATCCTCAAGCTCGCCCTCAAAGACTTCTAATTGCTCAACGGGGTCACGATCCGCACTCTGCATTAGCCAAGATTGGTTAGGCCGGTCCAACTAGTCCGACCTAGGCACTTAACTTTTTCGAGGATGGTCATGAACCAATCCATAGCCCAACCTCCAACGGTCGGGCGGCCTGAGCCTCTCTATCAGACCCCGGTCGATGGAACACACAAGGACATGCTTCTTCGACGAACAGAACCCTACGATCTGGCTATCGAAAAACTAGGTCTACCCAACCCCGGCCGGTAAAGCATACGAGGACATGCTCCTTAGCGAAAGGGTTGCGACCCTACAAATGGGCTATCTGAAAGCCAAAACCGCATCTCCCACCCCTAGGGGTCGGATCCCATCATCGTTTCTCGAAGACATTTCAAGACCCCCTGATCGACCCTTCGGATCGTCTAGGGCTCGGGGGCTGAAGCGGTGGACTTATAGGATTTAATTCGCTACAAACATAAACTATGAGACTCGAACCACAACAAAAGCAACAAATACAATTCTAGTAGGCCAAGACCCCTAACAATGCTAGTGATGAAAAGAATGCAACAAACAAGCACTAGCACGATAGCCACCAAGAGGAAACGTAAAGCAACCTAAGACTCTACTTAACGGTATAAAATGCGGAAACTAAAGAGAGAGAGTCAAGGGAATACTCAGCAATTTTTCCTGAGGTCTCGAAAGGTAGCCGCCTTCCTCTAATCCATGTTGAGCTACTCCCGTCGGAGTCTTCATTCCTCCCGCTACTTCCGAAACGGTGCTCCCAAGGGTATACTCCACTTCCCGAAGTGAAGTCACCGGCGGCCCAGCTCTAGCACACAATGCCCTCCTCTAGAGCAGGCCTCCAAAGATCTACACGCTCCCTCTTGGTGTCCCTTTCACGCAGGGGACCCAAAACCGCTCACAAACTTGGTGTCGTCTTTCATAATCTCCTCGGAAGCTCGAACACTGGCTCCTAGCCGGTCTAGGCTGCCAAGACCAAGAGTAATAGGCAAAGATCACTCCTCTCAAGGCCCCAAAAGCTCTAGAAGCGTATGAATGCCTCTATCACTCTCCTACTAGCACCAAAGATCTCCAATCTTGTCTGGTGCTCTCTTCTTGGTGTCCCATGGCCTCTCACAAGTTTACTCCAGCAATTCAGACCTCAAGCACACTGTAAAACGTCCCCCTCCATGGTTTAAATAGGCTCCAAGTCCAGAAACAACCGTTGCAACATAATGTCATAAAGCTAACTATTTTTGCCACTCACCGAAGCTCCCACCAGACTGTTCGGTGGTGCCACCGGACTGTCCGACGCACCACCGAACTGTCCAGTGACCTTGTCGTCTCACAGACCAAAGAAACACCCTCTCTGGAATTCATTCCATATGACACTGGACTGTCCAGTGCATACCTTCACTAGACTGTCCTGTGACTCTCACTTTTGGACTTCCATTTACACCTCTTCTTGACTTCGTCTTCTGGCTCACCGTACTGTCCGTTCATTGGACCACCGGACTATCCGGGGACTTCTTCTCTTCAACTCCAGAGAGCACCTCTCTCTGGACTGACGACTCCTGGCTCACCGGTCTGTCCAGTGGCCTCACCGGACTGTCCGATAGCTTATCTTCTTCTGCCTTCATCTTTGACTTGAGTTCGGCTTCACTTGCTTTGCTTTCTTTGCCTTCTTCAATTCTTTCTGAGGTAACTAAGAGCATTCATACCCCCTAACACTTGTACGACACGAGACGAATGACTTGACTCCCTTAATACTACCGGTGATCCTATGGACACTCTAGCTAGTTCTTAACCATGGTCCACCGAAACATGGAACTTCTCTTCTTGAGGTCATCCTTGTTATTCATCGAGGACGCCCACCATGATGTAGAGATTTAGCGGGGTGGTACCTACAATCATAACCGTTATCTATGGCGTTTATTCAATCAACAAAATCAATTCATACCTTTTAGGAGACTTCAAAGGTCATGAAGCTTACAATCTCCCCCCCTTTTTTGTGATTGATGATAACCATAGTACTCGCAACAAATTTCAAATGAGATGATATAAGATAAAGAAAGAAGCGCATCTCGAATGAAAAAACTTACCCACTACCTTGATGACCCCCTAGAAATTTGCTTGAGTTCTCGCCTTTGTCTTCATTTTGAAAGCTGACTGATCTCTCTCCTGCTTGTGAGGACTCTCTCCCCTTTGTCATCTAATCACACAAAAAGAAGACATCGAGGAAGCATATAGAGAAGAGAGACATTGGATAGAAAAAGGTTAGTGCATTATAGATATAAAGGGAGCACAATGCATTAGAGAACCTGCAAGACAATCACAACACAGGGGAATCACATACAAAAAATCACAGGGGTTAGTCCAGAAACCAAGTGAATCTCAATGAGCTAAAAGATCAAATAAAACACAAGCTCATCAAAATGTCACAAAGAGACAATGAAATCCACCAAATAAGATCCAGAGCCCTAGCTACCCATCCATGACCTCCCCCTACACAGCTAGCCTCTCAAACGGTACAATCACATGGCACACTCCAGACACTCTTGACTTAAGGAAGCTAGTCGGGTGCAGTGACTACTAGTGGCTGCTCCTCTGAAGCTGGCTCGACTGTTGCCGACTCATCAACTGGCTGCTCTGTGTTATCAAAGGCACTCAAACTAGAAGATAGCGTCGGGGAGGGCTCCTTGCCATCAGTGGAAACTGCCTGATCTGCAAGAACTGTGGCAAGCGCCTGAGCTGCCTCCTCTGTAGAGTATCCGGCCTCAACCAGGATATCTACATCTGAGATACTGGACTGCTTAGCTGCGGAGGCTGCTGGCTCTGCCTCTGCAGCTGCTGGCGGTGGCTCTGTCAAAGCTGACTCAGCAGTGGTGGCCTCGAACGATAGGACTCTCAAAGCAAGCGAAGAGCTACCAACTACTATCCCTGTCTCCAATGCTGGTACTAACACTTTGGGCTCGGCTAAAGCAAAAAAGTGCCGACATGGAGTATGAGGAAATCGAAGAGAATTGAGAAGACATCATTGGCACACTGTCTCCTCCGGTAGTCACATAGGTACTAGCTACTCCATAAGGTACGAACGGTGAAAGCGGAGCTAAGAGCAGTGTATTGAAGCTGGGCTGCTGCTGCTGTGGCTGATGAAGTTGTGCTGTGAAAGCTGGCACAAACGAGTACTGTGGCTGAGGAGCTGTTGTATGTAGCTGTGGGGGTAGGGGACCTGAGAGCGTAGTCGTCAGGAACGCTGGCAAAGGTGGCATACCGATCCCCTTGGAGATAAGAAGCTATCACTTCAAAACCGGTAGACATATAAGATATAGCCACTACCATCTCCAACTGACTGCACTGTGACCACTCATTAAACTCCCTATCCTGTCTTCTTCTCTCCTCACCAACCTCTCTCTCCATCCTATGCCTCTCCACAATCTGGAGGCGCTCGAGTCGGATCCTCTCCTCGAACTCGGCCCTCTCATGACGGATCCTCTCCTCCTGCTCCTGCCTAAATATCCTTTGCTTGACCTGCTCTACCTTGTTAGCAGCTAATCTAGCAGCAAGTGCAGGGTCAAGTGTGGCATGAGAGGTGTGTCTCTGCCTGACCTGGAGCCTCAGTGCTCCCAACCCCTGGCTGTGCTCCCTTCAGAGCCTCAGTCTCTAGCTCATACTCCTCAGGGGCGGTCTCCTCTACTCCAAGGGTGCTCTGAGAAGCTGACACGTGAAGAACCCTGGAGTCGGACGACTCAGCTAGACTGAAAGAGGTGGTGATCTCTAGCAATGCTGCATACTCCTCCTAAGTCATCACTCTAGCTCTCCTCAGGAACAGACATATGTAAGGGGCAAAAGGTAACTGTCGTGCTTCAATCCCCTCATATATCACATCCTCCATCTATGCTAGCAGCAAGTCTGTCAGATCAAAACAACTCATGCCTCAGCAAAAAACATAGCAGCCACTAATGCAGGATAATCACCCACTCTCTTTAGCCAACCCTCGGTGCTATCGACCTGCCTAGCAACCCTCTCAAAACACATGCCTTGTGTGTCAACCTCAGAGGTTGCCTCAAATAGTGCTCTCCATGTGGTGGCGGGTAAGCAACAGTCAGTCTCTCGTCACTAGGCTCCATCCCTCTGAAAGGTCTGTGTGGTGGCAAGAAGATCGGATGGGCGAGTGCGTGGATCCGTGTCTCAAAAGATATGAACTCCAAAGTAGAAATGACATCGGATCGCTCAAAATGGTGTAGCTCCCCTCTGTATAAGAACCAAAGCTGAGACCTATCAAGGGAGATCCACAAGGAGGCATAGAACTGCAGTACTACCTCACTATATCTCCGGGGCTGGGTGACCAATTCTGCCAGACCAGGTAAAAAGGCAATGTGCTCCTTCATGTCTGTCCCAGCTCCTCTGCTCAGTGCCTCAAAAGAACAGTGGCGGTGTGTAGCAAACACTGAGCTCTTGCCCGTAGTGGTAAGCTGTCATCAGAGAGCCTCATAACTCCTCCACTAAAGTAATGTCCAAAACTGTCCAGCATCGGCATGTCTCTCTGCGGGGACCCACAATGTAAAGTTCACTCTCCTCTTGGCCTTCATTATCCAGCCCTTGATCTCTAGCAGATCAATCTCCTCCTCTGCAACTCTGGCCATGGCCTGACGAGCTCTCTCGGCTCTGCAAGTACAAACACTGCAGACCCCAGTCCTGGAATAAGGACACCTTTATGGCTTCGACTGTGAAGCTGTCTGGACTCCTTCTTCCTCCATGGTTCTCGACTGCCGAGAACGACTGGCAGGAGCTCTTCACAGCTGCACCTCTGCAACTAGGGTTGTGGTTGCCACTCTCTGACGGGTCGACCTCCTTAGCTCCCCCTGACTCTCTGCACTACATATCCTCGTAGCTCCACTCCTCCTGTGTGGAGGTACATCCACCTCTGCTACAGCCAGCGCTGGATTACACTCAGGGTCTCTTGACCTCTGCTTCTTCTTCTAAGGCTCTACGACCTTGCCCTTCCCCTTCTCGTCTGCAGACGCTCTATGTCGGCCCATGTTCTTAAGCTATCACTGAAAGATTCACTGCCACTGAAAGCGCAACTGACCAGCTGAGCTCACAAGATAGGATTAAGAGCTTGGCTCTTAACCTGTCCAAGAAAGCTCTGTACTGTCACTGAGAACGCTGTCACTGTCTGTTGTCCTCTGAACCATTGCACAAGCTGTCACTGCACCACATAGGAATAGATATAGGATGTGAGCAATGCAGGCAAGTGACACAAAAAGATATCCTACCGGTGGAACAAGGACATATCAACGATCAAATGAAGCAAATACGACCAACAGTGATATTGACATACTAATGCCACAATTCAAATAAAAGACAATGCACTCAAATTGTGACACTAGCAACTGGAGGACTCAATGCCATATCAAAATATGAAAGAAATAACCTCAACATGGTATCAAGTACTGGAGAATGTCAACTAAGCACGTTAATTGTCAATAAAAGATTAAACTTTTATCAACTATACCAATTTTCGCAATTAATTAACTCCAGGGTATGCGGGGCATTTTTTGAAGAAATGGAAGAGATATAAACGATACCTCAGGAGAGAAGAGCTGGAAACCGCCAAAGAAGACACCAAAAACATTTCCAATCGTGCAGGAAACCAAAACCCAATTGAGGGTTCTAGCGGGTAGAGGCTAGGGCTTGGTGCTTTGACAATCGGCGACGTGGACGCGAGCTAGGGCTGCGTGCACAGGCAGCAATGGAGCTCGACATGACGATATGGCAATGCGGGAACGAGCGATGCAAGCACAAGCAATGCAAGCGGCGCGGGATGCTGGGGTGCAGAGCAACGCGAGCGTAGAGCCGGCGAGAGGGGCATGGCAGACAGGAGCACGCAGGTGCAGCGAGCGGCGGTGGACAGTGAGACAGCGCACAGCGGGCTGCGACGGAGGCGGCGAGGACGGCGTTGCTGTTTGCAAGAATGCGCACGGGTGAAGAGAAAACCGAGAACCCACGTGCAGATGGTTAAAACAAAATCAATGGTTGAGATTGATTAGGGTTTAAACGGATGGCCGAGATTGTCTGGTGACTGTAAACATCCGGACTGTTCGGTGATTGGAGAATTCCTATTCCAGAGAACCAACCGCTTCATCTTCTAGTCACCGGACTAGCGGGTGAACCCGCCAGAATGTTCGGTGTCTGTCCGATTTTGCTGCATTGACTGATCACAAAGATACAGTCACTGGACTGTCCAGTGAAGGTGCCAGAATGTTCGGTAACCTCAAGGAATTGCGGAATCAAGGAATTTCTTTCTAGAAACCAAGTGTCCTCACGGGAGAACCTAATAAATGCTACACTTATCTAGAAAGAGAACTCTCAAACACTCCTTTGCAAATAGATAACCCACAAGAGGTTTATAGTTTTCGCAAATCGCTATAAGATTGAGCAATAAAACCAAAGCGAGAAGGAGCTGACAAGGGAATGTATGAACTCATGTTCACGGTCCGCGTAAATGGGAATCTTGGAGACCGTTAAACACAAGGTTCAGTGGGCATGAAGCTCACAATTGCTTTAGTTATTCTTTGAGGATTGTGTGAATCTATATAGGCAATGCAGTCACTTTCTCCAAGAATAACTCCTCCTTGTGGTTCCTATATGCAATACACGTCAAACATGCTAGCTAATGCAAGGAATTTAAAGCGTGCAGATTCAAGCAAATTACATGACATTGCATAAAGAAAACCTATCCAACGCCATGTTTGACCCATCTCAAGCTTATTCACTATAAGCCCACCGCTTTGCCTTGAGATAGACAAACCACCTTCTCAAGCTCTTCCCCCATGCTTATGTATATCTCAAGATGGTTAGGTGTCAACTAATTTTTAAATTTTTTTCTTTTATCTTTTTACACATGATGCATGATAGTGCAAATATCTAGTCCACGAAGGAGTCCTAACTACTATGCAAGACACGAAAAGAAACCTACTCTGCTATGTACAAGAGAGAACCTCCTTGAAGAGTAGATTGGTGTTGAAGCTCGATCACATGTGGTGGACTTCTAGAATCTTCAATTTCCTTCACGGTCCACCACCTTAGTCCCTTTACTTCTTTTTAGGAACCTAAGAGAGTTTAGGCTTCCTCTCTCGATCCATGATCACCTTGGGAACCCATATCTTCTTGATTGTTCTCTTAACATTTGGCGGTCCGAGTAGCTTGGCTTTCACCTTCCATCTTTTGCCCTAAAAAGCTTGTAGTGCACATCCTCATGGAAAAAGATAGCGTTAGGCATAATCTTAGGCTCGCTCACCTTGGGACAATCCTTGGAGCGGTGATCATCAAGGCAACAATTCTCACAACTCATCCGCCATGAGTGGGACTATAAAAGCGGGGATCTCATCTTCATTGCCAATGATGTTGATAGAGGAAGGATATAATCTTAGACCCTTGTGATTGTGGTTGTTGACAAGGTTTCGGCTTAAGATATCCTTTTGAATTTGCCTTCCTCTAGTAAGCCGCTCGAAAGCATCCATCACGGCCTCTCTCTCCTCCTTGATCTTTGTGTATTCCTTCAAAATAGTAGGCTCAAGAGTAGTGTTCTCCTTAGAGAGGGTTAGATTACAAGAAGTAGAAGCTTCATTAGAATTCTTAGGAGAGTTTAAGAGAGAGTCAAGGTCAAGACCTTGATGGGTGAGGGCCAATGCCTTATGCTTCTCACTTAGCTCTTTATGCCTCTCCTTGAGAGACTCACAAGATTCGCGTAGGGCACCATGAGATTGCTTTTGGTATTGAGCTCACCCTCAAGCTCCCGAACTCAGTATATCGCTACTTCATGCTCCTTGGTCACCATCTTGATCTTCTTGTTCTTCTCGATGATGGTCTTGTTGGCCTTCTCAAGAATGAGGACTAGATCATCATAGCTTTGGGCATCATCCTTGATGTGGACATCAAATCCTCTGATGAGGACGTCAATGGAAATATTCACCCGTGGAGGATTCGGACTGCAAAACAGAACAAACTTGCAACAAATGCCACGACTTCTTATGGAATGCAATTTGGGTGTTTAAGTACATTCTGGAAAGCTCATCAAGTCTACTTTCAATTGGATTCAGCCTCACCTTCATATCACATCCGAGTCAGCAGAAATTGCCGTTCCAATTCAGAAGGTGCTGCATCACCCCAACTTGGGCCGATGGCCCGTGTATCAAGTTGAGCCCATTAAGGGTGCGTCCTAGGGTTTGCGGATGACCCCAGCACCACCTGGTCGTCCTCCACCCTATTTAGAGGTCCCTGCCACCACCAAAAAGACTTGGGTTTTCCTTTGTTATAGTTTAGCTCTTTGCAAACTTTTCTGATCTTCAGTTGTGTCCAACGACCACCTGTTAGACAGCCATTGGAGAACCCCACATTTGAAGAGATTTCTGGTTTGCCACATCTTGTTCTTGCTTGTTCTTCGATTACTTGCAGGAATTGATCTTCGTGATCAGGTTGACCTTGCTGTTCCGGCGAGGTCAATAACCATTCGGAGTTGGTTTTGCGATTGCTAAGGCGCACACAACCTGTTCGTTTGTTGTCAGATCGTGAGGGTCGACCTCACCGAAAGATCGGGCACCTCAAGTCCTATCAAGTGGTATCAGCTTCCCAGGTTGCTCGGTGAGATTTATCCCATCTCGTTTATCGTTTCATTTATTTTCCCACTATCCAAATAAAAGCCATACAAAAAAAATATTGAATCATTCTGCTGTCCTATACCCTTTGAGCTTGTGCGTCACAATTTTCAGTAATTTGCGTTGTTGAATTCGTGGTTGCAGATCGTGTCGTGTTGATGGTCTTTGCGTTTAATCCATTAGAGTTTCGAGTTCTTGTCATATTCCTGGCTCATATCTACAATAGAAGGAAGAAATCAATCCAGATCTGAGTTTGTTGCAAATAATAGATTCGGTTACCAGATTTTGGTGCGGAAGAAAACAACCATATCTCCATGATCTGTTGTTTGTTTAGCACATTTTTATACAACCTGGAAAGATCTCCATGTTATCTTTCCAACGGATCCACACTTGCCATAAAACACCACCCGAGCGTGTCGCAATCGCAAAAGAGATCTGCGATATCCTATCTGCTATCTGCTAGCTGCACTTTTGTTCATCTCTATTTTCATTCCATCACAAAAAAATAGAGGGAGAGAAAAAGAAAAGAAAAGAAAATAAAAGGAAAAAAGAGAGAAGTTGTAGAAAAAGAAAGTCAAAGAATTGAAAAAAAAAAGAGAGAAGTGCTGCGTGTTTTAGTTGCTACTGTCCTGAGCCTTTTGTATCATTTGTTGGACTATCATTGTGTCTAGGCTCGCGTCTCTATCAGGGTTTAGCCTAGGACCAGCACCATACCATTGTTGAACACTTATTCAACTTTGCATTTGCTGATTTGATTGTGCTAATCCTTGCTACAAATTGAAACTATCCAAGCTTCACAGATTACTACAGTAAACAGGTTTTGTGACCCTGGCAATCGCTCCATCAATCTTTGCAAGTTGACATCATTAGCAAATCACCCCTGCAGGTTTGGTAAGAATAAGAACTTGGTAGAGCAAGCTTGAGGGAAATCGAGTTGGACAAAACCTAGCTCGTTGTCAATTTGTTTGGCTCTTTACCAACCATGACAGGCACAATCAAGAAAAATGGAGCTGGTTTTTTACACCCTCACCAAGATGTGCAAATGCTTCAACATGAGGTAAAGGATGATATTTTGCAAGTCATCAGTTCGTCAATACCTTCTTTTGCAGGGAAATTTGATCCTCATGCATACATTGATTGGGAACTAAATGTAGATAAAGAATTTCATGCACATGACTTGTTTGAAAAAGAAAAAATTTACATTACGTTGAGTGTTTTGACTGAAAGTGCTTTGCTTGAATGGAAATACAGTTGTAGGCACAATAAAGTTCTAGAATCTTGGAAAGACTTCAAATGTCATTTTAGGGATGCCTTTATTCCTACATTTTATGCTGATCATTTGCGTGCCAAATTAGACAACTTGAAGCAGAATGGTATGACTGTTAAAAAATACTTTCATGACTTTAAGGTTTATGTTATTTTTGGTGGCTTAGATGAATGCCAGGAAGATAAAATCAATAGGTTTATGAATGGTCTCAATTCTGAAATCCAAATTTTGCTCATCTCTAAAACTTACTACTTACTCTCACACCTTTATTTGCTTGCTTGTATTGCTGAAAATCAGCTTTCACCATCAGAAAATCGTGGAATGTATTGCTGATGTGCCTTTGTCACAAGGGAGATGTGATAAAGAAGAGTTGCGTGATACTTTATCTCTTATTAAAACAGCACAACTAGATAGAGAGCACTCTTCTGTTTCTTGTCTTATGCCTAACATCGTGCAGGAGAGTGAGAAAAAGACTGAGGAAGACATTATGCTAGTTGATAAGATAATGGATAATGATGCTTGTGTGCTGCCTACTATATTCCAGGAGAGTAAAAAAAATGAAACACATTGTGAGTCCCTTACCACATCTCGATCCTCTCTACTACAATTGCCCAATGTTCATCCTAGTGTTCTGCAAAGCTTTGTTTCATAATGCATATTTGTCCTTTGATTGCATCAAGTTGTGTGACCAAGTTTTGTTCATCTCGAAAACACAACTAGTGTATGGAGTAGAAAATGTTGTTCTTGAGTACAAACATGTGGAGAATAAGCATTTTTATTGCGCTGATTTGAATGATACAAAGTTAGAGCTCGTATCTTCTTTAACTTCTTTTGGTTATATTGAATTTGATGCTCCTTGTAACCTGAATTGTTTAGAGAAGAGATTATTTCAGAATTGCAATTCGCAACATTTTAGCAATTGTGTTTTTTATGCTATTGGCAAATACGATGACATTGGAGATTTCTTAGTATCTAATATAGCCATTTGTACTAATCTGAAATACCCTTTTGAAATGCAAAAACAGGATCAAACAATAGCATGCACTAACACTAACAATGCTTTGCAAAGTTTCTCTACTTTTGTGATCTATCAATAGGAGCAGCTCATGGAGAAGGAGAAGTTGCTGTTGTGGCCAAGCTACGTGCTCATCCCCTGTTCCAACATGACAGCAAAAAATTGTTTCGACCACTGGATCAAGCCGAGGACGGCTAGCTCTAAAAAAGGGGAGAACGATGAGATCTTTGTGGCACTACTTGACTGCTTCAGAACACCCCTGTGGCCGGCACCCCTTATGATTTTTGGAGTGCACGGTGGAGTGGCGGTTCTCCAATCTGACCTTGATTCGAGGACGACTCCAAAAGAAGCGGGGGAGGATGATGAGGTCACATACATACCCCGTGGCCTTCACCTTTTGAGATTTCTACAAGGCACGGTGGCATAGCTGGTTTTGAATCTGTGCTTGAGTCGAGGACGACTCCAAATCAAGTGTGGGAGGATGATGAGACCACATACATACCTCCATGGCCTCCACCCTTTATGATTTCACAAGGGTATATTGGAGTGGCACTTTTACATTCTGAACTTGAGTCGAGGAACTCTAATTCAAGTAGGTAAGGATGATGTGGACATCATATCCTCTGATGAGGACGTCAATGGAAATATTCACACGTGGAGGATTCGGACTGTAAAACAGTACAAACTTACAACAAAATCCACGACTTCGTATGGAATCCAATTTGGGTGTTTAAGTACATTCTAGAAAGCTCATCAAGTCTACTTGCGAATGGATCTAGCATCACCTTCATATCACATCCGAGTCAGCAGCAATTGTCATTCTAATTCAGAAGGTCCTGCATCACCCCAACTTGGGCCGATGGCCCGTGTATCAAGTGGGGCCCATTAGGGGCGCGTCCTATGGTTTGAGGACGACCCCAGCACCCCCTATTTAGAGGTCCTCCACCACCAAAAAGACTTGGGTTTTCTTTTGTTATAGTTTAGCTCTTTGCCAACTTTTCTGATATTCAGTTGTGTCCAACGACCACCTGTTAGACAGCCATTTGAGAACCCCACATTTGAAGAGATTTCTGGTTTGCCACATCTTGTTCTTCGATTACTTGTAGGAATTGATCTTCGTGATCAGGTTGACCTTGCTGTTCTGGCGAGGTCAATAACCATTCGGAGTTGGTTCTGCGATTGCTAAGGCGACTTGTTCGTTTGTAGTCGGATCGTGAGGGTCGACTCCACCAAATCGATAGTTATCACCTCACCGAAAGATCGGGCACCTCAAGTCCTATCAATCCTCATTATCATAGTCCTCCTCTTCTTTGTCCATGTAGACCTCACAACTTTGGACCATTAAGCATAGAGGTGGTGGTGGTAGCTCGTTGGAGTTCCGCTTTGAGGATGAGGGTCTTCTAAGAAAAAGCTTCTTCATTAAGAGAGCAAGGTCCTCATTGTCGATCTCATCATCCTCCACCTTCTTCTTCTTATTTTTGTTCTTGCCATTGGGAGATTCTTCAACTTGAAGAGCAAGATTCTTGGGCAATTGTGTGTTAGTGGAGGTACCCAATATATATCCCTCATAACCCATAAGCTTTATGACATCCACGAAGAGAGTAGCCAAGTTGGCTTGGAAGAGACACGTGACGATGGAGTTGTAGCGTGGCGGCAACATCCTCAATAGCTTCCTCATGGTCTCATCAATTTTTCTCATGAGGTCCATGGCATTGATCTCCTCTACCACCACATGCAAATGAGAATAAACATCGTTAGCCTTTTCATGTGGTAACATAGTGATAGAGTCATATTTGTTCTTGAGAATATAATAGCACTCTTCCATAACCTCAGTGGAGCCTTCATTAATTTTTTGCAATTGAGAACATTTTCCATGACCAGTGCAAGATGCATTGATTCTAAAAAAGATATTTTTAGAGATGCCCCCAAAGATGGCATTCTTGGCCTTTGCATTGAATTTGATAAAGACGAGACCAAGTCTCTCATTCACATTTGTAGCGTTTTGGGTCATAAGCCATGCTTTCCCATCGATTGACTCTAGGTAGGCTTGCATACGGGCCTTCTAATACGAGTAATCGTCCCCATCGAAAACGGGTGGATTTTCCATCTCGTTCAGCATCCTTACTCAAGGCGGTGAAGCCTGAAAGATGAGCACTTGACACAATACCACTTGTAATGATCAAGGACACCGAGAAGGGGGGTCGAATTGGTGGACTTATAAGATTTAATTCGCTACAAACTTAAACTATGAGACTCGAACTACAACAAAAGCAACGTACACAATACTAGTAGGCCAAAACCCCTAAAAATGCTAGTGATGAAAAGAAAGCAACAAACAAGCACTAGCATGATAGCTACTAAGAGGAATCGTAAAGTAACCTAAGACTCTACTCAATCTACTCAACTGTATGAATTGCAAAAAGTAAAGAGAGAGAGAGAGAGTCAAGAGAATGCTCAGCGATTTTTCTCGAGTTCTTGGAAGGTAGGTGCCTTCCCCTAATCCTCGTTGAACCACTCCCGTCGGAGTCTTGGTTCCTCCCGCCATTTCTGAAATGGTACACTCAAGGGTATGCTCCACTTCCCAGAGTGAAGTCACCGGCAGCCCGACTATAGAACACAATACCCTCGCTCTATAGTAGGCCTCGAAGGTTTTGAGCACTCCCTCTTGGTGTCCCTTTCACGCGGGGGACCTGAAACCGTTCACAAACATGGCGTCGTTTTTCTCAATTTCCTCGGAAGCTCGAACACCGACTCCTAGCCGGTCTAGGCTGCCAAGAGCAAGAGTAATAGGCAAACATCACTGCTCTCAAAGCTCCACAAGCTTTAGAAGTATATGAATGCATCTATCAATCTCCTACTAGCACCAAATATCCCAAATCTTGTCTTGTGCTCTCTTCTTTGTGTCCCTTGGCCTCTCACAAGTATGCTTCAGCAATTCAGATCTCAAGAACACTATAAAATATCCCCCTCCGTGGTCTAAATAGGCTCCAAGCCCAGAAACAACCACTGAAATGTGATGTCATAAAGCTGACTGCTTTTGCCATCCACCAAACTATCCGGTGACTGCTTCCACCGGATTGTCTGGCATACCACTGGACTGTCTGGTAACCTTGTCTTCTCACAAAAAGAGAAACACCCTCTCTGGAATTCATTTCGTATGACACCGGACTATTCGGTGCATACTTTCACCGGATTGTCCGGTGACTCTAACTTTTGGACTTCCAGAGACACCTCTTCTGGACTTCGTCTTGTGGCTCACCCAACTGTCCGGTCATTGCACCACCGGACTATCCAGTGACTTTTTCTCTTCAACTCCAAAGAGCACCTCTCTCTAGACTAACGGCTCCAAGCTCACTAGACTGTCTGGTGGCCTCACGGGACTGTCCGGTGACTCATCTTCTTTTGCCGTCGTCTTCAATTTGACTTCGCTTGCTTTGCTTCATCTACCATCTTCAGTGCTTTCTGAGGTTAACTAAGAGCAATCATACCCACTAACACATGTATGACACGAGAAAAATGACTTGACCCCCTTAATAGTATCGGTAATCCTAGCCCGAAACTCCTCTTTTTGAGATCGTATTTGTCATCCATCGAGGAATCCCACCATGATGTAGAGATTTAGCGGGGTGGTACCTACAATCAGAACCATTACTTATGGTGTTCATTCAATGACCAAAATCAATTCATACCTTTTCGGGGCCATCAAAGGTCGTGAAGCTTACACGAGTGCGCTCACGCTTCCTTGTAGGATCGACTACCACGAATCAACTGCAAAGTAAGAACCCTCAACGGACCTTTCGAATCGCCTGGGACCTTGCGCGCCCCCGTAGGACCGACCACAACAAATCAGCTAAAAGCATGAAGATTACCAGGGACTAGCCCCGCGCCATCTCAACAAAGAAGCAAAGGGCGCGGGACTCGGGGGGCGACTGTCGGGATCATATACCCTGGGTATCCACGGTTTTACCCCAGTCAAAAGGCCCAGCGACGAAAGATAGCCATCAAATCTTGACACTCTGCGACTGGCGCGGTCTGCTGGACGGTGGAAGGAAAAAGCTGACTTTGTCCCGTCCACGTTGGACAAAGTACGAAGACAAGGATGACAACGCGATGATCTGGCGCTTAGGGGCCACCAGGTGTAACAACTCCAAATGTTGTTGCCCCACCCGTCAAGGGCCGTCCGGTTACTTGGGCACCAAGCCATTGTAACCCCGGTCCGGCTCCTGTATAAGGTTGCACCGGGGACCTTAGATGAATGAGTTCCATTACATGAGCAATAGACACCACCACCCTTAGAATCCTTGAAAGACCTAGAGTTCCTGCTCGAGCAAGAGCCCTAGGGCCATTGTAACCCCATTCAATAGAGTTCTATGATCTATACACACGCACCTCGATCTCCATGGTGACTCGAACCAGGCTAAATACCTTGAGTCTTCCGTAGACTAGGCCACCGTAACGAGGAGTACACATGAACCCCTCTCCGATACACAAATTCTACTGTGCTGGCGATACGAAACACTGATAGATTTGAACAATGCAAGCAACGAACAATGAAGGAAAACAACTAGATACAAAAAAGATTTTGAAAACCAGTAGCCAAAACAAAAACCAAGGACACAAATCTAACACAACAGACTCTGAAATAAAATTATGCAAATGCTAAACACAGTTTTGGATAAGGGAAAACTAGCTGATCTACTTTTTTTTTGAAGTGGCTTTTCTATGGATGATAGGATGAATGCAAAATTGACAAGGAAAGAGGTAAACCTGATGGTATACCTGAAGCTCCGATTACCACTTGATTTGTCTGTGGTTTCTGATCTTCAATCAGGTCATGGTGATGAGGACATCAACACCATCGATATGTCCTCCTCCCCTAAACCTGCATATATTCTGGTTATAGGTCTATGACTCACCCCAGTGCACGTCAACTTAATCATCATGAACGAAGGAGAAAACCAACCAGGAGATAGTGTCGCGCTTGCTAGATTCGTATTGCAGGACGGCACCAACTTCTAACCCGTGCCACACCTTCATACAGGCTCCGTTTTTGGTGTTAAAGTACCTCCTGGAAAGCTTATCAAGTCTTCTTTCCAACAGATGCAACCTCACCTTCATACAACATCGGAGTCAATGCCAATCAACATTTTGCTACAGAAGGTGTTGCGTCACCCCAACTTGGGCCGTTGGTCTGTATACCGAGTTGAGCCCATTAGGGGCGCGTCCTAGGATTTGAGGTCAACCCCAGCACCCTATGGTCGTCCTCCACCCTAGTTAAAGGCCTCAGCCATCACCAAGAACACTTGGGTTTTGATAGATTGAAGTTTAGCCGCTGCTACTTCGCTTGGGGCGCCCGTGTCGACTTGACCGCCCGTCTTCTTGCCATCGGAACCCTACCATTTATGTTTTCAGATTGAACTCATACTTTTATCTAGCAATTCAGTGCTTGTTCATCTCGTTCTTGCTTGTTCTACGTTTGCTTGCAAGATGAGTGCCCTCGTGGATGGCTGATCTCGCTTCGTGAGTTCGCGCTCACCCTCTGGAATCGGTGTATCGGTCGCTAAAGCGCAACGTCGTGGACAGTAGTAGTCGGGCCGTGAACGTCGCTTCCTTCCACCAATCGTGTTTACCATCTCCATCGAAAGATCGGGACCGAACCTCACATCAGGTGGCATCAGAGCTCAAGGTTGTTCGGTGAGAGATTTTAGATCCAATCTGTTAATTACCTACAGTCCAGAAAAGCCAAAAAAAGAGCACATTAGTTTCCATAGCCTGTTTATTAGTACCGTATAGTTAAGGCTTGTTGATTCTTCGAGTGCATCGTTGTGTCGAGTTGCTGGTCTTAGTGTGTAGTCCTTTAGAGTTTTGAGTTCTTGTCACGCTCTAGCGTCACATTTGAATCTCCAAAACCAGCACAATCACCATCCCTATTGTTGGTGCACTATATCTCATTGGTCTATGCACGTCCTTGGATCAGATCTACAATAGATGGATGAAATCAACTCAGATCCACTCGAGCACGTCGCAATCATAACAGAGATCTAGCATCTGCTATCTATACTTCATTGCATCTTTTTTCAGTCCAAAAAAACAGAAAAAGAAAGCAAACAACAAAAATCAGAGAAAAAAAAGAGAGGCTTATTTGTCCCTTCAATAGTGTTGTTCTTTGTGACCTTCATTTGTGTCCAGGCTCGCGTCTCTAGCACGGGTTTTAACTGGTACTAGTATTTTCCTTGTGTAACACATTCAGCCATCCTATAGCTCCACATATATACCACCACAGTTGAACATTGTTGTGCCGCGGAGCCGATACATTCGTTTTTCCTCGTTGCCAACTTGTTGGTAGCCGTCACCCTCGTGTTGAGCAAGGTAAGAACATGTAAGAACTTGGTTGAGCAGGCTTGAGAGAAGTAGACTGTGCCACAACCTCTCTTTGCCAATTTGTTTTGCTGTTTGCTAACCATGATACGCACAACAAGAAAAAAAGGAGCTTATGACTTCTATTCTAAACAACGTGTGAAATCACATCAACTTCAGGTACATGATGATATTTTGCAGGTAGTCAGTTCGTGTACTCTTTATTTTGCTGAGAAATTTGATCCTCATGCATACATTGATTGGGAGCTGAAATTCGATAAAGAATTTGATGAACATAATTTGTCGGAGAAAGAAAAGATTTACATTGCCTCTAATGCTTTGACTGAAGGAGCTATGCTTGAATGGAAATATATTTGTAGGCACAAAAAAATTTTAGAATCTTGGCAAGACTTTAAACGACATTTTAGAGAAGTTTTTATTCCTGCATATTATGCTAAACATTTGCTGATCAAATTAGACAACTTGAAGCAGGGTAGTATGACTGTTAAAGAATACTATCATGACTTTAAGGGTTGTGTCATCTTTGGTGGCTTAGATGGATGCTGGGAAGATACAATTAGTAGGTTTATGCAAGGTCTCAATTTTGAAATTCAAATTTTTCTCATTGGTCAAACTTACAACTCAATCGCGCACTTATTTTTGCTTGCTTGTAATGCTGAGAATCAACTTGTATCATCTAAACATAGCAGCAAGAATAATCAAGATCACAAAAGTGTGGAATGTGTTGCTGAGGTGTCTTTGTCACAGAGAGAATGTGACAAAGAAGAGTTGTGTGATACTATATCTCTGATTAAGACAGCACAACTAAATAGAGAACACTTTTCTCTTTCTTGTCCTATGCCTAACATCTTGCAGGAGAGTGAGCAAAAGTCGGAAGGGGACATTGAGCTACTTGAGGAAAGGAAGGATATGGATAATGAAGCTTGTGTTTCTACTATATTCCAGGAGAGTTAGAAAAATGAAACACATTGTGAGTCCCTCACCCCATCTTTGTATACCTATGCTGCTCATACTAATTTGCAATTGCCCATTGCTCACACTAGTATTTTGCAATTCTCCTTGGAGCCTCCAGTGACTCACGATTTTTCACAAACAGCACCTTTCGCTTATGACCATAATAAGTTGTGTGTGCAAAGTTCTTTAATCCCAAAAACACAACTAGTGCATGGAGATCAAAATGTTGCTTTTGAGAACACAATTGTTGAGGATAGGCCTTTTCATTGCACTGATATTAATGGCAAAAAGTTTGGGTTCATACCTTCTTTGACTACTTTAGGTTATATTGAATTTGATGTTCCTTGTAATCTGAATTATTTGGAGAAGAAATTATCTCAAAATTACAATTTGGAACATTTTAGCAACTTTGCTTTTCATGCGGTTGATAAATATGATGATCTTGGAGATTTTTTAGTATCTAAAGCATTCATAAGTACTAACTGAAATACTCCTATAAAATGCAAAAATAGGATCAAACAACATTGACATGGATTAACACTAACAATGCCCTGCAAAGTTTCTCTACTTTTGTGATCTATCAACAGGAGCAGTTCGTGAAACAGAAGAATTTGTTGTTGTGCCCTAGCTACGTGTTCATTACTTATCCCAATATAACAACAAGCAACTATGGCGACCAATGGATCAAGCCAAGGACGGCTTGCTGTATAGAAGGGAAGAATGATGAGATATTATATGTCCTTGCTGTGCCGCATGACTACATCAAAATACCCCCATGACCTCCACCTTTTACGATTTGTAGAGGGCCTGGAGGGGTGGCTGGTATTCAATCAGAACTTGAGTCGAGGACAACTCCAAATCAAATGAGGGAGGATGATGAGATCACATACATACCCCCATGGTCTTCACCTTTCATAATTTCAGGATGACATGGTGAAGTGGTGGTTTTGCAATCTGAACTTGAGTCGAGGACGACTCTAATTCAAGTGGTGGAGAATGACGAGGACATCAACACCATTGATATGTCCTCCTCCCCTACACCTGCATATATTCTGGTTACAGGTCCTATGACTCGTGCCCGTGCACGTTAACTTAATCATCATGAACCAAAAAGAAAACCAACCAGGAGATGGCGTCGCGCATGCTAGATTCATATTGCCGGACGGCACCAACTTCTAACCCCTGCCACGCCATCATATGGGCTCCGTTTTGGGTGTTCAAGTACTTCCTGGAAAGCTTATCAAGTCTACTTTCCAACAGATCTAACCCCACCTTCATACGACATCGGAGTCACTGCGAATCAACATTTTGCTACAGAAGGTGCTGCATCACCCCAACTTGGGCCGTTGGCCCGTATTCCGTGTTGAGCCCATTAGAGGCGCGTCCTAGGGTTTGATGTCGACCCCAGCACCTTGTGGTCGTCCTCCACCCTAGTTAAAGGCTTCAGCCGTCACGAAAAACACTCCTCAAGAAGGCTAATTCTTGCCTGCGAATGGAAAAACATAACCAATAACAAGGAAGAATGCAACACAGATGTGAAACCTGAATTAAACTCACAAAGTTGCAGTCTCACAAACTGTATGAAAACAAAATATTTAAGCAAAACCCAAGTCATAATGGTGCAATGGCTACTGATTATAAAGGATGGAGGGATGTGCAAGACCTCCCTGGACGAAACCCTAATGGGCCTAACATGATACAAGGCCAAATGGCTGAAAATGCTGGTACAACATCCTAATTGATTCTGGAAGTTATATTGTTTCAAATATTCCTGGAGATATCATAGGAAGTCTTTTGGCACGAGATTGGCTCCACTGGAAAGCTTATCTATTTAGCTTTCCATCCATATCTACAACATCTAAAATACTGTTCGTATGCGACCTGTATGTCTATTTTAGTGCAGGCTGCTCCTGGAGTTCGACTAGAACTCAAACCCAGTTGGACATCCTTCCTGGTCTTGTGCATCTCCAAGTCATTCTCCAACTTCCCTTGATCCTCTCCAATGCTTCTAGTCATGATAAAGTCATTACGTAGCAATATATTTTCAAATAATGTAACCAAGGGTTTAGGAACGAGCTCACCTTTAATTTCAACTGTCGTACATGAGGTCTATCAATACTAATTTGAGGAGTGTTGTGTGTATCTAAATGAGTGATGTTGTCATCATCCTCCCTTTCTTGTTTTGTCTTTTTGTTTTGGAGTCGTCCTCGACTCTAGTTCATTGTCAGAACCTCAACTCCACCATGCCCTGCAACATGCATGAAAAGGTGGAGGCCACGGGGGTATTTGGATGCAATGATTTGGTGGCTCAAAGATCCTCATAATCTCTGGATGCAATGATTTGGTGGCTCAAAGATCCTCATAATCTCCAGGCTCCAGTGAACAAACATGGTAGAGGGGGGCGAGCGATGGAGCGACACTTACAAGAAGGTGAAGTCATTCTCGCCACCTAAAATCGAGATACGACACTAGGTAGAGCGCTACCCTGGGTGTTGTAAATATAAAACATAAAAGAGCAACTAAAAATTATCTATAAAATATTTTACGACATCTGCTATAGCACATATGTGTTGTATAATGTTAAATTAAAGCATGGTAGCTTTTTATAGCACCTGGTGATGATGCTGTAAGAAATATCTACTTTCTCCATTACAAATGTAGGAATCCCTGCAGATTCCAAGACAGAACAAGGCTAAAAGGAAAAGACCATCAGACCCTTACATAGTACTATACTTTCACGTAGGCATCGTAACAAATCATGCTTCCACCTAGACATTATTAATTACTTTCACACGAGCAATCCAAAAAGGTGAAAGCAGTACCCAATTTCATTTTTCAGCCAGACCGTGTTGGAGGGGGGACCTTCGACCAGGGCGCCACAAGTAGGTCGCGCTGGGAGGGGGCCTCTCACCATGGCGTTGTACCAATGTCATCGTGCTCGATGATGCTCTGCTTCGGGCAGCGTGGACACGCATCTTAAGTGTGGGCTTTGTGGTCGGGCTTTTCGGGAGAGGGAGTCATGGCCACTGTGCTGGAGTCGGGGAGGTGCGTCGCCAGTGGGCTACTCCAGTGCGGGTGCTGCAGATGCATGTGGCGGCACTGGTAGGGACTTTAGAGCTGATTGTGGTGATTTATTCCAGCCGTTCGGGTTAACCTGAAATATTGGGTCAGGCTTATCGGGATTTTTAAAAATCGGGTTCTGACATCCGGTACCCAAATTTGCCTTCAAATTTCGGGTACCCGGAATTTCAGGTTCAGGTTTTGGGTTACCCTATATACCCAAACACACTGAATCTGTTCTGTCTGATGCCTTATTGATTGGATTCAACAGCAGCTAAAATCCACAAAAAATCATTCAAACAAGCAATTTGCTATTTCAGCCAAATGCATCCAGCCATCTAGAGTTCGGGATAACTATTCTTAGTTCATAACCAAGAATAGACCTAAAAGACCCAGCAAAAAGTAACAAATATCCATTAGAATTGAGAAGGATAACTATTCTTAGCTAAAATTAGCAAATTTTCATAGTTCATAACCAAGTTTCACACGTTACAAACCCAACAAGAAATGAGACTGCAGTCAAGTATTTTTAGCAAAAGATAAATACGATTAAGATTTAATCAGGAACAAGACAAATGACATTCACACACATTCTTAAGATGCTGTTGTTCTAGATTGGAAGATGGACTTGGTGGAATTGCTTCCTGTTAGCATTGTGCACTTGCAGCTGCAACAACAGAATCTTGGTCTTTCCTTTTCCCTTTGGCACCAAATTCTTCAATTAACTCTGCATTGTGCTAATGACAGGTCACTAATGCATAACTGCAATGAACAATATAATAAGGATGGAAACATGGCATATATAAAAGAAGGAATACTGCACCTTTTTCTAGAATTGCTAATTTCTCCATATTCTTTTTAATGTCTAGGGGTAATGATCATCTCAACCCATCTTGTGTACAAACTAGAGCTTCAAGCATGAATGGAGTAAGAGGTACGGAAGTCATCTAAAATGCGTCCACTTGTGCTAAAATCAGATTTTGAAGCTACTGTAGAGATTGTTATAGCAAGCACATCACGAGCCAAGCGAAATAGAATTGGAAAACTTTGCTCAGATGCCTTCCACTACACAAGAAGGTCAATCTTCATTTCTATGTTTTTAGTTTCTTCAGCAAGATATTTGTCAAGTTCAGATTTGGTATTGCTACTGGAACCATTACTTACCTTCATCCGTTTGGCGATCACTTCCTTCAGCTTGCTTCCTCTACCTCCCTTTGATGCTACTGCATCACTTACTTTGATTGTCTCTTCATTTGAAGCATACATTTTATTGTATTCCTAAAACAACTCATGGAGGCAATTGTTAATAGCTTCCCAAACTAACCTTCCCCTTTCCTCACCAAATATTTCCTCAATGGTTATCTTTGTGTAAATAGACAACTTGTATCTTGGATCAAGACAGCCAGCCACAAAAATCAATAAATTAAGATTCTCCTTCTCCTTTCCCTTTCCCCTACCCTTCTCTTGTTCATGATCATTTGCATGGCTTCTGTGCCAAAAGTCCCCAATATTTGTCAAATTTTTCTTTCATTCTCTTGCCCATTGCTGATTGCAAAGCATCTGTACTTGTCGGTGTTCTGACCACCGACACAGTAAAATTTACGTAATCGGAGAGAGATACGGTGCGCTCTTCGTATTCGAGGTGGCCTAATCTATGAAAAACTCGAGGTTTAGCCTGGTTCGGGCCGCCAGCGAGGCGTAATACCCTATGTCCAAGGAGAGTGGGTGCATCGTATGAATTCAAGAACACAAGTATAATGGCGGAAGGGCTTTGGCTCGAGCCAAAATCCTAGCACGCGTATGTGGATGTGGTTACAATGAATTGTTCGAACTGGCTCACCTCTAAATTGTCTTCTCTAAGGCCCCCTAGTACCCCTTTATATAGGGGTCGGACCAGGGTCGCAAACTTGGCGCCTACGGAACCTGCTGGCTCTCTGTCGGGTGGGGCCACGGTCGTCACCGAAGTTGATCCTCTAGCGCCTGTTAGCACCGGAGTAGCTGTCAGTGTCCTTGATCATCCTTTGTCCAGTCGTAGGGGACAAAGGACACCTTTTCGTTTCACTTTACCGCTCGCCGAAACGCTTTGCCGATCGCCTAGTTGCTTCACCTTCTTCTAGAATGCTTTTTCTCTGGCAGGGCTGCTTTACCTCCTGTAGTACTTGGTCAAGAATCTCTTTGCTTGTCAGAAGTTGACTGTTAAGAAGGTGGCCGACCCCCGAGGGTCGGGTGGGAGTGTTGGCTTCTAGCCGTTGGCTGGTTGAATCTTGTCGTCTCGTGTCCCCGTCCTTTCAGTGGTCAGGCAGCTACGCTCACGTGATCTTGACCCACAGGGGGTCGGGATGTTCTCCAATGGCTCGATGCGATGAAGTCCTTTATGGGCTGTAAATGGATCCATAGGTCGTAGCTCATGGCTAGGTCTCCGTATTCACTCTGAGCGCACAGGTACCCATTGTATATGATATTGACAGTAGCCCCAACTCCTGTGCCGTTTGCAAGTCTCCGTTGAGGCGGCGCGGAACTGAGCTTCGATGGTCGTAGATGTCTGATCCTACAAGGGCGTGTGAGCGCCCCTGTACAGCGTAGCCCCTGAGCCCCCGTGCGGGCTGAAGGGTTGGTCGGGGATTTAATCCTCGCTTGGTCTTCAGTCGCTGATCCTACAACAGCGCGTGAGCGCGCCCGTAGGACGTAGCCCCTAAGCCCCCCGACGATCCCAAGGCTTGGTCGGGGTTGTATCTTCATCTTTGTCGATGATCGTCGATGATCAATCCTACGAGGTGTGTGAGCGCCCGTATGGCGCAGCCCCCGAGCCCCTAGGCGATCCGAAGGGTCGTTAGGGATTTAGTCCTCGAGATGAGAGCGTTCGACTATCGGGGTAGGTCGAAACTGATTTTTGTCGTCAGTTAAGTGTTGGGTTAGATGCCTAGATTGAGCCAGTCGGGCCGGCTTTGTCTCATGATCAGTATCGCGCCTAGGTCGGACGGGGCAGTCCAGCTGTTTCCCATGATCAGCACCCCGAGCAAGTGTCGGGCCAATCGGCTTGGCATCCAACCTTCGTCTTCCCTGATCCGTGAGGTTCGAACTCACGGCGTTAGTAATGGATGCCGGTAACGGCTCCGACGATCGTATGGTTCCGCCGCGTCCAAGTGGACGATGGATAACGTGTCTGGGAATTGTAACCGTTGGTTGATCCGAACGGTTGGATGGCGCCGATCGATCGGTTGTGGGAGTCCGACGGTTCGCGCGTACGCGTCTCGTCAACTCGCGCCTGTCAGCCATTGACTGGCATGTCAGACAGGCGCCCGTCACCTCCTTCGCGGAGGAGGTGGCGCCCGGTCCCACTCATCAGTGAGTGAGATGCCAGCGTCGTGGGTGCGCATCGCCGCGCGCACCCACGACGGCGCAGTTATTGCGCTGTCGCATTGGATCGTGGGGGTGAGAAACGTTCACCACCGATTTTCTTTAAAATGGGGTGCGAGGGATTTTGAACCACCTGCCTTTTCGTTGTCTTCGCCTTCAAGCTCCTTGCTTTCGCTCGCTCTCGCGCCCAGGTTCGCCGCTGTTGTCTTCGTCTCCATTGTGCTTGTTCCGGCGGTCATCGTCGCTATTGCCGCCGCATTCAAGTCGGCGGACACTACGCTCGTCTTCGCTTTCGTTGCCGTCGTCGTCATCGTTGTTGCTGTCGCTGTTGCCATCGCCATCGCCATGGAAGCCGCCTGGAAGAAATCCGCTGTCTCAGAGGCTGGCCTGCTGCTGCGAGTGGGAGGCAACGGAGGGCCAGGAGGTGCCGGCACCGCCGGAGGGGAATATCATTAGCTTCGTCGCCTTCCATGAGCGTGGACTGGCGCTGCCAGCCGCCATCTTCTTCCACACGCTGCTTCTTCTCTATGGTGTGTGCCTTCACCACCTCAACCCCAACGCCATCCGTAAGATTGCGATCTTTGTCACGCTTTACGAGGTGTACCTGGGGTCGAGCCGAGTCTTCGGCTCTGACGCTACTTCCATGCTAGTTAGCTGCTGGAGGCTTTCGGTGCGGCTCAGCAGGTCGGCGGCACCGCGATCAAGCTTCGAAGCTCCGAGGCAAAGGTGTACATTAAGGTGTCGCTAAAGAAATCACTGAAGGGCTGGCACGACGGGTGGTTCTACATCAAGAATGCCACCCTAGGGCTCCCAGCCTTCCGCGATGCACCGGCCGAGGTGACCGACGTGTGAAAGGCAAAACTGTCGACTGAGGAGAGGGACTCGTTGACGCCGCTGCTACTGAAGATCAGGCGGTTGCGGGATGAGGGGCTGAATGGCGCCGCTATCATCGCCACCTTCGTGCGGCGCCACATTCAGCCGCTCTACATCCAAGTCCACCCCATGAATGACTACCAAGGGAAGGACGACGTCACTCGGGAGGTGGTCAAGACGAAGCTGAATGACAAGGAGGTTGTCCGACGGGTTGCCAAGCTACTCGAGGGGGACATCACCGATGAGGTGTCCAAGGGGCCGCTGCCTCTTGACAAAGATCGTCGGACCCTGGTGAGTTGGCTTCCCACTGTATTCGTTGTTTGAATTTGCAGAATAGCTTCGGTCGGGTCATAGGTGGAAGTCGTAGACTTAGTCATTGTTGTTATTGCCGTAGGGTCTATCGGAGGCCGCGTTGGGTGCCGCGGACATGGTCGATATGAGCGTGGTGGGCGTGTCCCCAGCCAAGAAGAAGAAGAAGGCCATCAAGAAACGACGTGGTGGGGGTTCGAAACAGTTCCCTGTCGGCAGGCCGGCTCCTGCCTGGACGGCTGCCCGGCCTACCTTGAGGTTGGCCGGCGCTCCGTCGGTCGGCCCCCCCCCCAGCGGCAAGCGCGAGGTCGGGGGTCCCGATCCCGACCTCTGAGGCCACCAAAACGTAGACGGTGGTCCCTGTCGACGTCGGGAGCTACGCGTCATCAGAGGATGTGGTCCCGCCCCCGGCCAAGAAGACGAGGACTGAGGGCTCAAAGGGCGTCGAGGTCGACTCCAAGGCTCTCCTGGCCACCTCCGCAATTCAAGTGGCGAAGACAGGTGTGGTCTAGCCCCCGGGTGCAGGCCAACCGACGCTGCCTCGGGCTCGAAGGATCCCGATGCGCTAGTCGAAGGCGTAAGTACCTGCACTTTCAACTTAGACGTAAATGTTATTTGTTCTAGTTTGTAATTGACCTTTTTTGAGAATTTGCAGGCCTCCGTCATCGGTCGCTGCTACGCGCCCCGCCGTGGCCGTCACTACATCGGCGTCCGGGGACACCGGCAGTGGAGCTGACGCTGGTGCCCGTGGTGGCGCCGCCCCTACGGTCGTGGTTCAAGACCCGCCGACCACAACCCTGGGGGTCGATGACGTATTGCTATTGCCGCCTCCCTCGACTGCCACAGTCGAGGTCCAGGAGGAGGAGGCGGCTGAAGAAGAGAGGGAGGCCTCCCCTCTGGCTCCAGATGCCGAGGGTGAGGTGGAGAGGATAGAGGTCGAGGGTGAGCTGGCGCCGTCCCCGACCGTTCACAGCGAGGGTCCAGGGGGTCGCCTCCGCCCTTGGTCCACAAGGTCCGAGAAGGAGACGGGGCCGAGTGGGCTATTATGCCGACGGCGCCATCGTCCGCTGCGACGGCGTCCGGGCCCTCGACCTTGAGCGCAAGAGGGTCGGAGGAGAGGGGCGATCTCCCGCCTGAGGTCGTAGCTCAGGCCTGGGGATTCTACGATGATCGGATGGCCAGAATTTGCCGCCTCAACTATGTGGTGTCTTCCGGCCTCCGCAAGCTACTCAGCGACATGGACGAGTGCCGAGGTGTAACATTTCATGCTCTTAGAAATAACAAACCAAGTTGTGGATATGTATTCACCGGTATGGAAGAATCAAGCTCAAAAGAGGAATAAAACGGGTTAAGTGAAAACTTTAGGATTTTAAATTCGAATCCAAATTCTGATTCCTTAATGAATATCCATTTTCTAAATTCGGTAAATTAAAATCCAATTCGAAATTCCACTTGATTCCAAAACAAAAGTTGCTCATCTGTCCCAGTTCTACCGACCTGCAAAGTTTCAAATTGTTAACAGTTCGGGAGGTAATTCTTCCAAAGCTTAGAAGTTGGTTGCCTGATCTGCCTTCGGCAGATTTTTCCAAGTCTTCTTATCGGGTAACTAGTTTCGAAAATCAATATCTTTCAATTCATTGTGACATTGCCTGTGCATGTCGGTACGATGGTAGAAGACCTTGTCGTGAACATCTCCACCAAGTTTTGTTCACATCAGAGCTCGGGCGATATTTCCTTAGGACCCGAAAAGTTCGTTAATTAATATTCTTTCAGCAGATTTCCCAAGTTTTCTTATCAAGTAACCCTCTTCGAATTTTCATATCTTTCATCCTACTTGGCAAGAGCATGTTGTTTATCCTGTAGACCACATATTGAGGAACGGTTCTATCAAATTTCAACTCGTTTCAAGATTGTTTGCTCACCCTTTCTCTGTGCACAAAATGCCTAAGCAGTATGCGTGCTGGGCCTTTTCTCGTCAGGTGGGGCCCGCTTGTCAGTCCCACCCTCGTCTTCCTCCATCTACCATGCGCCAGCGCGCCTCCCGCGGTGGAGGCCAAGCAGCCGGCCACGACACCTGTTGTCCGGGGCCCAAGGATAGGCGCCCATCTCCGTGTCCATGATCTCCTCTCGGTCGGCCGCGTTCTCCATCTCTTTCTCACTTCCTACTCTCTCTCTCTCTCTCTCGCATGCGCGCGCTGTCTGCCATTGCCGGCGAGCTCATCATTAAACGGCTTCGTCGAGCAGCCTCCCCTCCACCTTGCTCGCGAGACCAGGAACCCTCCACACCCCTAACATCCCTGAAGAAACCCCTCCTCTATCCCGGAAGCTAGCAGTTCGAATTTGGGGATTTTTCCCCAATTCGGTTTTTCGGAGCCGCCGGCCAACCCCGGCGCAATCCGGTCATCACCCATGAAATTTCTTCAATCTCTTTCAAATACGAGTAACTCTTTACCTTTCTCTGCTCATTGGTTAAGAAATCGGGAAAAATCTTGGCCGTGGTTGCAGGATCCGAACTTCCTCAGCCGTCATCCCTCGGATCCGCTCCACCCTCACCGGTGACAGCCCGGCTCGGCCCCTTCTGACGCTGACGACCTCCGTGCCAGGCTTCTACTCGCTCCCATGAAGCTGTAGGAGAAAGCCGCTCAAGGTTGCGTCAACCGAGCCGAGGTCACGGCGTCGCAAAAGTTTCCTCTTCGTCGCCCCTCTACGCCGGTGCAAATCCGGAGAGAACCGTCGCCCTTCGACCCCACTCCCATCCTGGTATGGCAGGGGCTGATCCCGATCTTTCGATGAGAGGAGGATAGCTTCGATTTGGGGTGGATTCAACGTTGGCTGTCCGACTCCAACAACCAACAGGGTTGCTGCGCCTTAGCAACAGGTACACCGGCTCCGATTTGTTGTTGTTCTTGCTGTGCCAAGAACAACCCTGAACCTATGAGCAATCGAGAACAAGCAAGAATAAGATGAATAGGTAGACAACTCACAGATCTGGATATAATCACGAAATTGGGGTTCTGAATCAAGCAAATCGGGTGGTCTCGTCGACACACGCGTTTACAAGGACGTAGCTAAGGCTAAACTTGCATCTGAACAAAACCCACCCTCAAATGACGGCTGCCACAGGTTTATATAGTGGGAAGACGTCCTGGAGGCGTGGGGGGGTCTCAAACCCTAACTTAGAGAGGGCCTCTAATGAGCTAAACTGGATACAATGGGCCTCAGCCCATGACTGGAGGTCCGAACGCCTTTCCGATGATTCTGATCACATCTGGAGGAGTTTGAAGCTGAGGTTGGACCCATCTGAAAGTAGACTTTGAGATCTTTCCTATGAGTACTCATTTGCCTTCAACAACATCCGGAGTGAAAAGTTATGACCGAAACAATCCAGCCCTGATTGATGGTCCGATCCTGCTTTATGGTCCTGGTGCTCCTCCCATGTTCCTAATCATAACAAAATTACCACAAAGATTTAGTAGTACCCCATTCTGAGAAGAACTACTATAGACAGTGAGAAATGACTTGACCTGATAATGAAGTTGACGCGCTCGAGCTCGTGTCATGGGTCCTTCTTGTGCTGGTTTGGTTGTGTCTGTGGAAGTGATGTCCTCATCATCCTCCCCTTCTTGCATTTGAGTCGTCCTCGACTCAAAGTCGTCATCTTCTCCCATGTAAAGCTTCAAATCTGAAATGTTAAAAGTGGGGCAAACCCCAAAATCTGCAGGTAGCTCAAGTTTGTATGCATTGTCATTAATACTTTCTAAAACTTTGTAAGGACCAGCAGCTCTAGGCAACAACTTAGATTTCCTTAAATCAGGAAACCTATCCTTTCTCAAATGTAACCAAACCAGATCACCAGGTTCAAAAGTGACATGTTTCTTGCCCTTACTGCCAACAAGTTTGTATTTTGCATTCCTTTGGGTTGGTGTCCATGTGAAAGCAACACCCTTCTTGGTCAGCTCGTGCAATGGGGCTGCAATGGTACTGAAATCCTTCACGAAGCGGCGGTAGAACCCAGCAAGTCCTAGAAAACTCCTCACTTGTGTAACTGTTGTGGGAACAGGCCAGCTGTGAATCGCGTCAACCTTGGCTTGATCAACTTCAATTCCCTGTGGAGTCACAACATAGCCAAGAAAAGAGACTCGATCCGTGCAAAAGGTGCACTTCTCAATGTTACCAAATAAACGAGCATCACGTAAAGCATCAAATACAGCACGTAAATGAGAAAATGGTCCTCTAGCGTTATGCTATATATCAGTATGTCATCAAAGTACACCATAACAAAACGTCCAATGAAAGCACGTAAAACTTCATTCATTAATCTCATAAAAGTGCTGGGTGCATTGGTGAGACCAAAAGGCATGACCAACCACTCATATAAACCGAACTTGGTTTTAAAAGCAGTTTTCCATTCATCTCCTAACTTCATGCGAATCTGGTGGTAGCCACTACGTAAATCAATCTTAGAGAACACAATTGAGCCACTCAGTTCATCAAGCATGTCATCTAATCGAGGAATGGGATGGC